>APFE031111794.1:76822-112941 GCA_000404065.3 Pinus taeda | reverse complement strand
TGAATGATCTTTATTACCAGTTATTGTTTGAAATCTCTTTAGATTGCATAATAGAAGAAATACACCCCGGGTTAGCGTAGATCAAATGTGTTGTTTCTCATTAGATTACAATAGCATAGAGTTAGTTTAAGAATCTGAATTAAATTAGCTTTAAGTACTCTTAGATTAGCATCATCCAACTCTACACACACACACACCCTTAGATTGGGAAATTGGTCCCATTATCCCCAGTCGGACCCGCTATACCAAACGGATAAGGAGCTGCTGACCAAGGTCCGGACGGGGTGGGTATCCCCCTTGTTGTCGGCCCGATTTTCGGGGCTTCAACACAACCACATTAGGGGAGGTTCCAACATAACTTGTGAATGAAAAAGGTACCTTCTCACTACCATCATATTTACATCTATAGTTTAACTTTATATGATGTTTCATTGGTTGTGCTGTTTATTTTATTGAATGTGTTTGGAGATAATATTGCTAAGCATATTTTGCAAGAGGTTACTAGCACATCCATGTGCATTAAGTAGGTTTTTTTTTTAAATTTAAAATGCATTTGAACAAATATAGGATTATAAGAATTGGTACTTATAAGTGAAATTTGATAATTAGATAATGCTAGTAAATCATGTAAAAGACAAAATAATGTGTAGTGGAATAAAACAAATGATTGAAAAAAATAGAGGATAAATGAAAAAAAAAAATCAAATAGGAGAGAAGGTCAAGGAATGGTAAATGAAGGGTCATGGGCACTAACCTTCTCATTCCTCTAACTCTTCACATTTACTCTTATACTTTTGCTAGCTAAAAGAGGAAGATGCATATGGAGCCAAAAGTTGCCTTGTACCAAAGATTCTTATGATCCTTTGAAATTCTATTTTAAAAAATAATCAAATATTATACAAATACATTGTAGCGTTAAATCATAGTTTGAAAAGGCATAAAGATGTTCAATTATTCCATTTGAAAATATTATAGATTTTTTGTATGGATTTCCTCTTGAGAAGTGTGAATTTTTATATTTTTAAGTATATTTTTTTATAGCTAATTTTCTATTATCTAAAGAAAGTTATAATTTTCCCATAGCCTTGCTTGATAGAGGATTTCCACTTGGGAAACCAAACTACTAGTAAAAAATGGGGAAATAGTCCAAAAATAATAGATGTGTATAGAAAAAGTCTCAATAAATAAAGAGTGTTCTAGAGGAACCTAGTTATACATGGTCTATTGCCTATATGAGATTGCAAAATAATTGTAAACTAGATTAAGTATGCTAACTTTCAAATGAATAGCAAAACAAAAAGGAACTAGACAAGCAAAAAGACCAAATTCATCATTAAACAAGAAGAAGTGAAGACATCCACCTTGATGGGGTTGATGTTCCCTTGGTTTTAGCCATTTAGACATGGATCAAGAGCAACATGGGCTTTAGTCAACTTGATTTTCACCCCCATTTCCTTTTAGTGGAGCACCACCTTGTCCAACATCAATAATTTTTCTTCCTTTTCATCATTTTGGTTCATGATTACTTGAGCAAAAACATGTTCATTCTCCAATACAAATCAATTGTCAACATTTATTGGTTTTTTCTACCATGGTTATGTCTTGTCTCACACACGCAATCCCTTATATCAATTAACACTTCCAGATCTAAGAAAGAAATTCTCTCCATAAAAACATTTGCATCAAAATCATGTTACTCATCTTGAATATTTGTGGGGACTTATTCCTTGAATATGCAAGTAGAGTTCTCAAACCTTAAGTGAGATTGAGAGCCTCCAATCCCTCCACAACCACACCTGCAACGAGCCATTTCTGAACCATTTTTGAGAACCAATGGAACTAGACCAGATTCAAAAACTACATGACAAGATGCATACTAGAGGGTTGAAGAAAGACAAGGGTGTAGAAAAATATCAACCTCTTGCAATGTTCATGACAAGCATGAGGGAGAAAGAACGAAAGTGAACACGGCGAGGGAAAAAGTAGAATTGGTTGCATGTTGAATGACAAGATTAAATCCATAAACATACTAAGAATGTAGGCAATGAAATCCATGGACTGGGCCAACATTAAAAATAATGGGTGAGGATTGAGGGTCACCACCATCTAACCAACCCTGCATGTAAGTGTCATAATCCCAATATATCCTAGAACAACAAAAAATTATATAGATGTGGACCTAATTTTCTTTTTATAGATAAATAAGCTTGAAAATGAGCCCATTCCTTTAGCCATAACAATTAAAATAAATCATTCACAAAAAGTAGGGCAATGAGAGAAAATTTTAGATGGGTTTGGACAAGATAGACTTCTCAATAGACTCTTTCAAAGGATAAGAAATTTGGGTGTCCTTAGTCTCTATTATAAGGGTTCCTCTAGTCAAATATTTAGGTTTTGGAACTAATAAAACAATAGGGACCATATCTTTAGAAAGTGTGTTAGAAGGTGTCAATGGAACCATGTAAAGGGACACAAATACATGGAGTATTGGAAGTGGTTTGAACACTTTTGTTAGTTTCTATGGAGAGATAGAAGTATTAACAATCCATTCATTAGAGGAGGCAATGGGGAAAATGGGGGGGAAGAGGTGCTTTAAGACCAAAATCAATGCATAATTCGACCCTTTAGTGTCTCAAACCTAGAACTAATATGTTTTTCATGTAGATTTGTGCCTTTTCTTTCAAAACTTGGTGATTTCTCCTTTCAATCTAGGTTAGAGTTGACTAGGATTTATGTTATTTAGGGTTGTGTGATCATGTCAAGCTCACAAATTCTTGAGGGATCTAGTGGATACAACTCTAGTGGAGGATTTTTTCCATATAGGGGAATCATGTGCCCACAAATTAGGCTTATTGTGTGTTGCTTGTTGTAGTGACCTCAAGGGTGTTTGGACCTTTGGGAGCTACCATATGTGGTGATTATCCAACATTCGAGAATGGAATCTATCTTTGCTTTTGAGTGGTTTTTATTCACATGGGAGGCTTCTTGAGGTTAATATAAATACCAAATACAATAAAGAAGCTAAATCATAATAATTGGAAAGGTGGTGAAATTAAATGTAAGAAGCATGTATAAATAAGGAAATTGCCTATAATGTACCTAAGGGGGGTAATATGAAGTACCTAGGGAGGTACCTAAGGGGAAGAATAATAATTAGGTGGATATGTATTACTTTGTATTGAGGCCATTCATAGTAAATTTTTAATAAGGCCCATGTAGTGTTGTGGAAAAAAGATTGTAAGAATGCTTACTAGAAGGTTCCAACTACTTTAAATTTTCTTTTGTAGATTGTTCCTAGGAGGTAGACAATACTATAGAAAGAAGCAGAAAGAAGGCAATGATGTATTAAAATAATATTGTAATTGTAGCAAGCCTTTCTTCTGGAGTGATTTCATTCCTTAAGGTAGAATTCAGGTGTTACATTACCTTGAGATTTATCTCTACAATTCTTGTGTTCAATCTTTTGTTTGAATGAAATGGTTTATCATTGAATTTAAGGGTTTATATTGTCTTCTATTTTGAGATCTATTGAGTTACACTACAAGTGGTCTTAGAGATATTTCTTATGCAAATATAGGGGAATTTTTTTTTCTTTCTATAGTTTTTTCAAGGAAAGAAGAGAGTAGCAGACTTTAGATTTTTTAAATAAAAGTTTCTAAGTAGAAGTTGAAGAAAAAAATTGCATATTGCATTCCCTCTTACAAAAGAAAACTTACTTGAAAAATAGATTCATCTAAAGTGGAATCTAAGAAGTGATAGAAAGGGGTAGAAGCCCCCTTTTTGAGGGGTGATAATACCCTTATGAAGGCCCGAATGGGTTTCTTGAGTGAAAACCATCAACATGTTTTCATTGATAGGTTTTTTAATGATTTTTTCTTTGCATGGTTTTTGTTTTTTGTATTTGTGGTACATGGTAATGTACTTACATTTAAGGGAATATTATGTAATTTTAATGAAGGGTTAATAGATAGGGGGTTTATATTGTATTTTAACATTGTAAAGACATATCATATACTGAAAATTCTTTTTTTTCTCAGTTTTGGGTTTCTAGGGTAAAATATCTATGTTAAATGTGTATGAGTTCCATTACATATTTTCTATTTTTTTTCTTTTTGTAAGCTTGGTAGGACTACAATTTCATCATGTCCAACTTCTCACCCTGACCGAGGAGATAGCACAAGATTTGAACCCAAGACTTCTGGTTCGGTGAGACTTTATTTCCATGACCATTGCCAACTGAGCTATCCCAAGTAGAGACATCTTTTCTATTTTAAAAAGTATATATTTGCAACAATTAATTGTATAGGGCTAAAACCAACTAATAAACTAATAACAAATGAGTGTTAATATATATGGAGAGTGGAAATTTTCATTTTCCTAATTAAAACTAGAGGACCATGCACTAACTTGGTGGAAAAACTGCATGGAGACACTTAGATTAGAGGGTGATAAACTAATAAACAAGTGGGAGGATTTTAAGTCCTTCATCAAGTCTTAATAATACCCTATTACGTATGTAGAGGAACAATGTATCCATTGGCATCTCTTTGCGAAGAGAAAATGGTACAATGTCCAAAAATACACCATCAAATTTATGGATATGGTGATCATGTTGGTTCCTCTCCAAATAACCTAGATGTAATACTCGTATCTATGGGCTCTACATAATGATTTATACTTTTTCGGATCGAGGCCACTTATTACAAAAAGTACTCCTTGATCGTAATGGTCAAGCGGTTCTTTCGAGTATTGTTTTATAATTTTTCGGGCTTGAGACACAAATCTACGAAAAAGGACCGCCCTGGAGTTTTCTTTTCCATGTCTTTTTCAAACTCTCTAAACATGAAAAAGACTCCGAGTTTTACCTATGTCAGACTTGTTAAACCCTGACAACATCGGACTCGTCACCATGACAAGACTCGAGCTTCTCCTCCCTAGGGCTCGTTAAACTATTACTAGGTTGGATTCGACCAAAGGTCGAACTTATATTACAAGCACATGCTATCCCCTTCAAGCTTTTTTTCAAAAATAATTGGGGTACTCACCAGCTATGGTGGGGGAAATTTGGAAATCATCATTGATTGTCTCTGGCAACTAGTTACTCTTGAATATTGACACTTTTTCTTCTTGTCGGGTTGGGATATCCATATATCGTCATTTCGCCTTCCGCGGGTTTGGGTTTCCATTTAGCCTCATTCCATCTGATCCATGTTTTCTCCATCAAGCCTATGATCCCTTGGTACCTAAATGCTACCACCCTCCAGAGTCGTGTCGCCGATGTGTTCAAGAGTATAATCCTTTTGCAGTTTACATCCTAGCTTCTTCCTTTGATCCTCTATTTCACCATCTACCGCTTGTTCCTTATCTCATGTCGTTGATGGGGGAAACATTATGGCCCTCCTATGATGGATCGTCTCCTGTCGACATCAGCTCATTATCGAAGAGATTGATCTAGAGATCCCCTTCGGTACCTTGGAGCTTGCATGCCTCAATGGCAAGTTCATCGTGCCTAACAGTTGACTTTCATCATTGGTCGTCGATTGGGTGATTGCATGAGTGTTCGACTTCAGCTCATTCTTCACACTTTGTGGATTGTACTGGACAATACCTTGAGAACCATTTGCATCATTGGTGGTTTCTCTCGTGCTTGTCAACGGTTTTACTCATTGACCGGTAATCAAGCGACTTTCTATCATGCTCGACTTCAGCGCCTCTATTCGCATGTTAGAATTTTTACTATGATCGGTTGGGTTCAAAACCCCAAACTCAGATTACACCTGTTCAGGTTGCATGGCTTGGTTCGTGATTACATGACTCATTGATGGATGGCTGAGACCATACCTGTCTTCATGGATGGCTGCCACCATACCTTTATCATTAGCATGGTCTTGTCAGTCGGATGGTTGTGTCCATACCACAGACCTAGTTCGTATATCTTTTGGATGGCTGCACCCATGCCTAGACTACATGTATTTCACTATCAGAGATATCAGTTGTACTTGTTCTTGCAGGTTCTTCTCGATGGTGTTCCAGCTCAGTCACTTCCGTAAAGCATTTCACCACTCCCACTCTCTCAGGCTTCATACTTTAGGGGGAATTTGTTACACAGTAATTTATCACTACCTTCACTCCCAGTTCTTCTATTGTGTCATGTGTCCAAGTCAAACATGCTTATACTGAACAAATGCTCTCTTATGTTGCCAATTGACCCACTTTTCCTAAGTTATTTGCATCATCACGAGAATGGATTTAATATACGTGATGAATAGCGGTCGTTAATAGTCCAGTTGCGCTTCCAATGCAGAAGTACATCTGTTTCCCACGACGGTTCGATTTCATGCTTCGTCACGAGGCTACTTGCTATCTTTAGCGATGATCTGACTGGCTACATTGCTCACAAGTGATGTCAGCACTAAAGCTTAGTTATACACTCATGATGATCCAGATTGGTCAAATTCGTTCCAACAGTTGGCCTTTTGGATGTCTCCAGACCTGGTTGTTGGCATAGTTTGTGTCGCCCTTCCTTCTCTGGTGTGGCAATTCCATCATTTGTGCTACCTTCCTTGGAGATAAGATCTCTCTTCCCCCTTTTATGGAGACTCCTTCTCCTATTTAAACACTCACCTTTGCTATGATCATCTAGTTAGAAAATTCTTGGATTGAGCAATGTTGTTAGTGCTTTTGAGTTTGACAGATAGCTGGTGTGGGTGTGAACAAGTGTGAGAGTGTTGATAGCTTGTGGAAGGTTGTGAAGTGCCCTTGGCTTTATGTAATAACTTATGAGTGAGAGAGAAACTTTGTATGTTGGGAGATCCATCTTCAAAGAGTGATTGCTTGAAGAACATGCTAGCTGGATTCTTCTGAGAAGGCTTGCAACGTCAAGACCTTGGTTGTAAGCTTGCTCTCATTTCATTATTAATACAATCAATGATTTTTTCCTATGTCTTGTATGTAACTTACTTGATATCTCATGACTTCTTGACTTTGTGAGTAAATAGATCATTGTTGTTTTCTGGTTACATGCTTTGTTGTATTTCCCTTGCATTGTTTCAGGTTGATCACTCTTTGAGGAGAAGGAAGCAAAAACTGGAGCAGCGCAACGGAAATCCATCAACCACCGGTTGAGGTAGGCCTCCAACTATGACTGTTTAAGGAAATCTATTATTGATCTGTCCTTTTTGTGACTAGACCCATTCTAGGGCTAGAGGGGTTACCTCGGTCCGTAGAGGGAACACTTTCTTGCATCACACACTTTTTTTAAGATATGGTTGAGATGGAACTCTTCCTCCATAAGGAAAGCCTTCTGGAGGAACTTCACATTTAGACTCATTATCAACATTCCAAGTGTGATTAGCAGAGAGTTCCAAAGGAACTTGAGGAGAGGTTGGAATCTCATCTTATGAAATCATAGGTGGAAATACCTGGCAAGGAGGAATCTAAGACATATGAGGAGATAATTCCAAAGGAACACTTGGTTGATCGTATGGGCTATAAGGGTGTTGAGGAGATATCACAATTGGATCAAATAGCAAATTCGAAGGGTATAAAAAAAACCATTGTGGACTTGCAGGGGTTTCTCGATCAGAATCCTGAGATGAAAATGAACCTCAAGGTGGAGGATGAGAAGAAAGGGGTTGGGTTCTTGGGACAATTCAAAGTTCAAAGCCTTGAGCTTCAAGTGACTATACAATTTCAGGATGAAATCCTTATGAAGACCCTTCAGTATCAGATAACAAAGGGGAACTATGAGGTGAACTCAATGGTTCAACCACGATGACTTTCTCTCAAGAGCATAAGGAGAAGAGATGATTCCTTGAGGGCTGATTAAAATAAAAATTTACAAGGAATTACTTAATGTGAGGCCAAGAAGCAATTGCATAGGTTTAACATGTTATCGTTGGTAGTTAATTTTATGAGATGAAACAACAAATAAATCAAAACAGGTAATTCTAGGCAAGATGGTTTACCAAGTATCCGTGAACTGTTATATACACCTTAGCTAAAACCAAGGACTTGACATACGATGACCGATCTCCTCAAATGTTGTGTTCGGTGCATCACTTTTACAAGGCAGTTGAATCAATTACCTATGGCTAAAAGATAACAACCTAGTGGGGTCTCCCAATATATAATCGACGATATGGGGAGCACAAGTCCATGTTAGCAATGTCTAATGCATAACCGTTCAATTAGAGTGTCCCTGTATACTTTCCATACAGAAGTGCCACCTATATACCTGAAATTACTGGAGAACCTTCGATATACTTTCGTACTGGGATGAGATTTCAGCCCCAGGATATAATGTAGGTAGTTTATTACAACTTATATGTTTAGAGACATCAGAACATGTCTCTAGCCTAGACCTCTAGAAATTTGTGTTAGGTTACAAATGCTCCTTAGGTTGATTGAGGTAAATTTTAAGTTTATCTTCAATTAAGTTTCATTTTGATGGCTCAACGATGTCACCTGAATTCCTATGATGCGACTAAATGATAAAAATGAAATCTTCTCATTCGATGAAGGCTAAACTAATGAAGGAAGAGAGACAACTAAATAATGCATTAAACAAAAAGAATGCATCAAAACACAACTCTTTACCTCCGAATGCAAAATGTAAAAATGAAATCTAATCTTCCATTTTCACTAAAAAATGCAATGCCAAACTAAAATCCTAAGAGAAATAAAAATCACTTTCCTTTCACTAAGATACACTACTTTTTATCTTTTTCTTTTCACTTTGATTCAACAATGCAAACTAATTCAATGAGCAAAGGAGAAAATACAATCCAAAACAACTAAAATGAAAAATTCATTCACTTATTGTTTCGATTGCAAATCATTTCAAAAAAAATACTTAAATGAGGAAATATTTCACTTTTATTTCTGAAACAAAGGAAGTAAAACAAGTATTCACTTTCAGTCCTACCAAAGCAAACAATTGTAATATATGCTTGACAATGGAACAAAATAAATCTTCAAAGAATCAAAATGACTCAATACTAATCAAAATTACTTCATAATCACGAACTAAAAGCAACTTGAGAACAAAGTCCCAACTATAGTAAGACTCTTGAATGGAAACAATCAATATCAAAGAGACAAACCAACAAAAGAGTGAAGGGTGACCTAGATACCATAGAAACCCTAAAAATCACTCAATCTTCAGAAAACGCTTCAGCAAAGCCAAGAGACAAATTGCGATCATACAAGGACATCAATTAAGACAAATACACTATAGTTACATTGGAAAATCACTGACATAGGTAAAAAACATTGAAAACAAGAAGAAACCCTAATTTTCTTCTATCCACTAGGATCAACACACTTGCTATAGGCAAAGGGCGATGAAAGGAAAATCAACGTGATTGTAATTAAAAAATCAACGATGATAGCACTTCTGTTTGAGCAGAAAATGCGTAGGGCGAGAAAAATAAGGAAAAAAAAAAAAATTCTTTAAGATCAAAGAAGACTAAATATCCTTAGACAATAATTAGTGATTGCAAATAGCTACAGTGATAGACACAACCCAAGAAATTGATAGTTGGTCAAACCAATCAGAGAATCTGATTGAAGGAATGGATGGAAAGGATTATATCTTCCCCAACAAAGTCTTCATTTTATTGTCTAGGTAAATCCTCTCTGCAAAGAGATATGATCCCTCTAGCCCAATGAGTGGGACTAGCAACCTACGTGACAATCTACAAGACACTTAACTAAATTACAATCGAAATGAGAGAGGAGGAAGATGGCCTACCTCATTCTGATGTTATAACATACTCCTTTGTTGAAGACCTCAAATCGCTTGCACCTCAGGCTCATCTCTACTTCTCGCAATGTTCAAACCTGCACAAGAGATCAAAGAGACAGCAAAGCATACAAGTACAAAAAGCATAATTGAAAGTAATCTACTTAACAGATCAAGGGGAATTAAGATAAATGATGCATTAACACAAACATTTATGGAAAGTGAACCAAAAATTGTATATATTAATGAAATAAAGGAGGAAGCATACAACTAAGCCTTGATGTCAATAAGCTCTCCTTGAGTGAATGTCCAAGTCCAAGCTCAAGCTCTCCAAGCACTCCTTCTCCAAGCCAAATGAGTAGGATGTAGGCACTATCTCAGCATAAGGGTGAAAATAACCAAAGACCAACCATTTGGGAATGGGGGAGGATGAATATATAGGCAGGGAGAGGGAGTTAGGATCTCTCAAAATATAGGAGAAGGCCCTCATCTCAAGGAGGTAGCTAATAGTGATAGGATCAAAGGGAAATATTGGAAGAATTCGACCAAATCCACACCAAACAACCTCCAACTCATTGTTCTAGAAGCCTTTAGATCACAAAGCTTCTTGTCCTCTTTGGGAAAATTTTCCTTTTAGGGATCAGTGCGGGTATCCAAGAAAACAACGTGCTGGTAGCGCGAGGCTGATATAGTGTAACTAGAAATCAACATGAGTTTCTTGTGTCAGGGTCACACTGATCCTAAAATTAGGGTTTTATAGTTCACTTCTTCAGGGAAGGTTCAAGGCATGTTTCCATTAGTGTTTTAGGGAGGATATGAGCTGCATATCAGGATAGGTACACTGCATGATTTCCAAGTTTCAGGTACTTCGGGGTATGACATAGGGAATTGAAGAGGCATGAAAAAATATTGTGTAACACTACTTCATCCCAAGGGTAAGGGAGGCTCTCTCTTCTCACTCCATTTTTATCTTCAACATGCTCTTGTTTAGGAAGAATAAGTTTTTCTAGCTTGTGACATTTAGTGTCCTATCCTCTTTGCCCCATCAAATGCCTAAGGGTATGTTGGTCCCTTTGATGATGAGTTTTGTGTTCAAATGGATGGCAAGTCCCCTAACAACAATCATAACATTGTCTTCTCCTAATAATTGAGGGCCATGGAAAACTCATGGTCTACCTCATCATCATACCCCTCTTATTGCTCAAAGAACTCCATCCACTGATGTCTCAAAAAAATATCCCTAACATGAAGATGTTTATTGATTCTTTTGGTGTTTGTGGGTTCTCTTTGATTGAAATTCCCCCCCCATTGCTCCTACTACTCCTTCCTTAAGTTACCTGAGGGGATTTTTCCAAGGTTTTCCTCTGAGAAGTCTCTAGTGCAAAGGTAGGGATAGGTTGGCTAGTATTTTTTCTTTTTGTGTTAGATAAGAAGAACAATAATTCTCTTTACTTTAATGAGGAAAAAATTCCCTTTTCTCCTACCTTGCTTTTCTTATGTAATAAAATAAAATTTCAAAGGAATTTACTTGCACAAGGGTTTGCTACAGGATGCCTTTAGCAAACAATTTTTTTTATGTGATTGTATGGAAAGTGAGGAGGAAGGAGGCCACTTACCCTTTTACAATATGACTTCTTTATATTCATGGGGGTTTGAGGAAAATTCCTAGTGATTTGGGTTTCTTTTCTCCTTTTAATACATCCCTTTAGCACCTCTTTTTTGTTCTTGTAGCAATTCAAGTGCTCCTATAGTAGTGCTATCTGGTCTCGTAGAACTTGCAAAATTATCATGTACCAATTTAGTGGCACCCTAAGCAGATTATGGTAGCATCTACCTTGTCCTTCGATACCTTGATGGGCCTCTCCAACCGTTTCTTGGGAATGAGTGATTGTGCAAGTGGAATCAAGCCTTTTAATTTTATTCCCTTTTGTGGTAATGGACTCAAAGCGCTTTGGTGACCTATCCCTTACACAAATTTCCCCTTTTAGTCATTGTCCCCACTCCTCGTGATTATCACTCCCCCTATTTTGACTTCTCCACATTACATGGGTGGTTGAGTAGACTGCAGTTTACTAATTGAAGGTGGCCAAGTTTACTGGTCACCTCCAACTCATAAAAACTCTAATCTCGTTCATTAAACACTTTTTTTTTTTACCATTATGCAAAAATACAGGGAAGAGGTGAGGGGTGTCATACTTGAGCCTACATGTGATGTCGAATTATTGGAGGTGTGTGCATGCTTCTATTGAGTTTATGATCGATCAACTTGTTTAGTCAATTTAGTGTCCCAAATTGCTACATAAATTATCAATTTGGCTGTCGTAAGCTGATGAAGTTGTTGAAGCCTCGAAAATCGGGTCAACAACAAGGGGGATACCCGCCCGGTCCAGACCTTGGTTGGCAACTCATTTTCTGTTTTCTATAGCGGGTCCGACTGGGGATAATGGGACCAATTTCCCAGTTTGTGTGTGTGTGTAAGATTAATTGATGTTCCTGGCTTTAAAATATTCTAATTGAGGTGATCTACTTCTAATTCTAATCTAATGACATGTAATTGTATTCTAAAAAAGCAACAACATCTAAATCTATACTAACCCTAGGTATGATTCTTTTGTTATGCGATCTAAAATGATTTCAGATAAGAATCGGTAATAAAGATCAGTCAACTGTTATAAGAAAAGAATTCAATATAGATGAACCACTTCGCATAAAAAGTTAGGTGAAACAGTTGCGAAAAACATATCGCATAATAATATGTTCATATATCAAGCATAAACAAATAGCTATCACCATACAAAAGTGCCAAATGATAACTGAGGCATTCAAGCATTAACATATAAATAACTGAATTTAAATATCACTTTAACACAGGAAATAGAAATAGTTAAGAGATAAAAGTACCATTTATAACTAGTTATGCTCATGAGCTTCAAGAGATAGCGATTTATCTCTTCTCAATCCAACATCAACCAAGAGTACAGAAGTGCAACATCAGTAGCAGATATCAGATGCAAAAATCAATAAATCCTGTTCCATTCATTCACCAAAACCTCCTCAGAGGGTGCAAAAGTGCATGTTCTGAGGACAAGTTTTTGATAAATTTCTGGACCCTTCTCTAAATGCATGAGAAGGGTTTAAATACTACTAACTATGTCTAAAAATAACTTATTTACAAAAATTTAGGATACGGTTTAAATGACCATACTTTTTCTAGGGAAAATAAAATAAAACTATTTCTAAAATTAAATCTAAAACTAACTATTTCTGTATTTTCTCCTTAATGTCGCGAGCATTCAGCATTTCCCTGAGAAGATTCAGTTGGCTGGCTTCAGCCTTTAAATGTGCTGCAAAAACGGAAATAGCAAGAGCTGGCACCATCTTTTCGGTACTAGGTTTACAGGAGACTGAGCAATTAGAGGCTTTCCATTTCGAGAAGTTTTACCCAGCGATGTGCGATTAGTGCTAGGCGCTAATCGCGCATCAGAAATTGACTTTGTTTCTTAATCTGAGCTTCCTTAGTGCGATTTTCGCCTCTTGCGTGTTTTCTTGTAGCGGATGTAAAGTTGAAATTTTGTGAAAATAATGATTCCAAGAGCTCTTGACCTTGAGCCCTAAACTGCCTGTCTTTAATGTCAGCGCTGTCTAGTATTCCTTTAACCATTTCTGTGTAGGGGAGAATTTTGGGCCTTGCCGCTCTCCGGTGCAGGAATGAACGAGCTAACTCTGCAACTGATGCTTCAAACGACCTTGATGAGCCTGTAGTAGCTATAAATCCCATTACTTTAGGGTTTATTTCCTCAAGTAGATTATGTATGCCTTCCCAGGTGAAAATACCTGCGTTTCTGTTGCATGTTGTGTCTTTGTGCAAGGGTGCCTTTTCTCTATCTTTAGATATCAGAGCCTCTTCTATTTTCACTGTAGCTTCCTGTACACTGCTTTGTATAACCTTTTTTCCTTCATTCCTATAGTTTATAAGTGAGGTGAGATTAATAATAATAGATAATGATGGGAATGATTTGACTGTCGAAGACATTTAAAAATATGCCACCTCACGTGAAATGGCTCTTTGATAAACTCAAAACTAGATTTCATTAACAACTGGCAACTACTTCATTAATGAGCATTAAAGCACATAACCAGTCTCGTTTAATGGAAACACCTTTCCTTGAATAATGAACTAGAAAAATTTGCGATGAGATGATTTTGCGATTTGCTTTGAAATATCGCAAGTCGTTTCATCGCATAATCGCAAGATCGCAAGATCGTTTTGTCATCCTATCGTAAGATTGTTTTGTCACATTATTGCAATTTCGCAGTATCGCATGGTCGCAACATCGCATAATCACAATATCGCATAATCGCAATATCACATGTTTTGTGTTAAGCAGTTTCTTGCGAGGCGCGATTTTGCGATATCCGCTATCGTATATCGGCGTTTTCTGCGGTTTTTTATTATAAGTGTGCTTCTGAGGCTTGTGATGCGATATATGTTTATCATTATGCAATTTCGCATTGCATTCTTGCGATTTTAGAGTTTAGCTTGTAAGTAGGCATGCTATTATCTTTTCTACGATATGATATCCTTTAAGGAGTGATTGTGTCTTCCCTCATCACAAAACTTAAGTTTTTTAGATATTTTCAAAGGTATTTTCTTAAGTTTACGATGGTAAGTTTTATTGAAAAGGAAATACAATCACTAATTCATTTTTTTGAATTTTAGCTAAGGGTCCCCATTTATTTAGTATTAGTCACAACACTAAATAAAAGGGGGGTTGTTGGTGGCCACAACAATTGGCGATTCCTTGGAAGAACCAGTTATCTCTATCATTCTTTTGAATTTTCTATACTTCCAAAACAGAAAATTTTCCAGAAAACTAAACTTTATTATGGAAAGATAAAGTACATTATGTTCTAACCTGTCAATGATATTTTGTTTCACCTATTTTCAATTCTGATTATTTACTTCCTCAAGCTAGTCATTGTATTTACATCAGTCATTACTTGGTTTTATAAAGATAAAACAAAGGCTTCTCTGTAAATCAGTTTTAAATATGCTCATTTGTCATAGGTAGAGCCTCTGCTACCAGCAAGCATTCATAGCCTCGACAGGGTTACCTGTTACCCAGCAATGATCTTGAATCCTACGTAAAGAAACGTACAATTCTTAAAGAAGAATCCATATCAACACTTATTGCTTTTTATTTTCTTTTACTCTTAAAGAGCAATGTCTTGGTTTGATAGCCAATTTATGACACAACCATTCACTTGATTTATAACTTACTGAACAAGCTGGCTCGTGATGAGACCCCTTGTCTTTTGATTGCAACAATCTTGAGTCATTGCCTTGTTGTGGTATGCAGTATTGGAAAAGTTAGCAAGTTATAATATCTGTGATTATGATAAGCCAGCTTGTGATGAGACCTCTCACTCTTTAAGATGAAGTGTATCCTTGGATTGTTCCTAAAAAAGTTGTGATTTCCTTAGTAGGGAGGAAGTCATTGTTTCCTTAAGATAGCTCTAGATGACAATAGTAGAGTTTTTGGAAAGAGTTTTTCTACAAAGAATCTTTATTTTGTTATTGATACCTTCCATTACACTGATATAAAACAATTTCTCACTGAAGGTTGTTTTCATCAAATTTTATGAAGTTGAAACTAGTATCATATCTAGGCTAGAGTCTTTAACTGTATCTTTCTACAATAAAGATCAATTTTCCAAAAGTTTTGCTATTTATACAAGCGAAAGATCAAAATCTGAAAGAGAATTGGTGTCTTTTTCATAAATTCCTAATGTAACCATTCACAACTGGTTTTATGAAAAGAAAAATCTAATCTACAAAATAAAAGAGTAATCTTCTAGGGAAAATATTTTTTTAGGATCTGACCATTAACAAGTAAAGAATCTCTTTTTCCTGCTAAATCCTACAACATAAAAGTGGACGGACCTATGACTTCTACAATTTGAAAAGGACCAAGCCACATTCGTTGAAATTTAGTATGTTTTCCTTTTTCCTCATGAGCCTTGTCCCATTTTAAAACTAGATCTCCCACTTGAAAATCTTTTCTGGTCATCATGTTTGAATCAAAAGAGGATTTTACTAATGCTTGATGATGAGCATGGGTTCTTTTAGCATGTTCTCTTTGTTCTTCTAACTTAATTATTTCCATTTTCCTCATCTGTAAGGAGGAAGTTGGTACTTCATCAATATACTGAACTAAAGACAAAGAGTGGATTGCTAAATGCGTCGGGAGAATCACTTATTTTCCATAAACTAAATTGAATGGAGAAGTGCCAATGGAGGCTTTTTGCATTATTCGATCTTCCCATAAGCGTATATTAAAGATTTATGCCAATTTTTATGATTTTGGTCAACTATTCGTTTGATAATCCTGATTAGGTTTTTATTTGTAGATTCATCTAACCCATTTCCCCATGGGTAATAATTGGCAGAATATTTAAGTTTGAAACCTCTTTTAAGTGCAAATTCAGTCATTGTATTTCCAGAAAAGTATGATGCATTGTCAAACATTAAAGTGGAAGGCAATCCAAACCTGGTGATTATAAATTGATCTATGAATTCAATGATATGTTTAGCATTAACCGTCTTGAGTGGAACTACTTCTACCCATTTAGTAAAGTAATTTTTTGCTGTAAGAATATATCTATGCTGCTTAGGAGAGTGAGGAATGATCTCACCTATTATATCCAATCCCCACTGATCAAAAGGTTGCTCAATGTTGACTGGTTGTAAGGGCAAGGAGGGTTTCTTCTGTCTCCCAGCAATAGTTTGGCAGATTTGACATTTCCTCACGTAATTGTGCAAGTCTTTAAATAATGTGGGCTAGTAATATCCTGCTCGTAAGATTTTATGTGCAATAGCATTTCCAGCATAGTGTCCGCCTGCTGGCCCGTCATGGAGTTCCTGTAAAACTTTTTTAGCTTCAGATTTTTCAAGACATCTAAGTAGAACAGAATCATAATTTATCCTAAAAAGAACATCATTCAAGAGTTTATATTGTTTGGCTTTCAATCTTAGAGCTCTTTTCTTAGTATGATCAAGGTGTGAGGGGGCATACCCATTCTTCAGATAATAAATGATATCGGCATATAATGACTCATTATCATTTAGGCTTACCTCGTACACTTGTATGTCTTTTGATGGAATTTCAGATATCACCGATGCTCGGGCCAGCATTTTTCAAAAGCCTTGACCTTTTACAATGCTTGCTGGTTTGATTTCTACATCATATTCCTGTAAGGCAGTAACCCAATTAGCTCTTTTCTCACCCACCTCTTTTTGTACTAAAATATTTCCTACTGCTAGAAATGGTACAATGATTTTTGTGTGGGTTTTGAGTAAAAAAGGTCTGAAATATTTGATTGCTTTGAAAACACCGTAAGCCTATTTCTCCACATCTGAATAATTTAATTATGCTCCCTGTAAATTTGAACTGAAGAAAGCAATTGGGGCTTCTGCCTTCTCTTGATTTGCCTGAGTAAGCATCGCTGTGTATGATCTGTCAGATGCAAATGTATATAAAACAAAAGGCTCTGAAAATTTTGGAGTCGCTAAAGATGGAGCATTGACAATTGCTTGTTTGATTAGATTGAATGCCTCATATTCGTCTTGACCCCATTTGAAGATTGAGTTATTTTTTTATCATTGTTTGTAAGGGAGACACGATTCTTGAAAAATCCAGAACGAATCTCTTTACAAAGTTGATTTGACCAAGGAAATATTGCATAGCTTTTTTGTTGTGAGGTAGGAAAATTTCAGAAATCTCTTTGATTCTGTCAGGGTCAATGTGAATTCCAGTTTTTGACACTATGAATCCTAGAAGTTTTTCTTCACTTAATGTGAAAAAGGACTTTTTAGGGTTGAGTGAAATTCCATACCTTAAACAGCGTTGGAATATTTGTTTTAAATCTCTGAGATGGTTGCTTCGTCTCTTGGAATAGACAGTTATATCATCCAAATAGATTACCACAGACTTATTAACTAAACCTCTGAATGCAATGTCCATGGCTCTCTGAAATGTGGCACCAGCATTAATCAAACCAAAAGGCATTTTTTTATATGCGTAGGTACCCCATTTGGTTCTGAATGTGGTTTTTAATTGATCATCGTGATGTGCCAACACTTGATTGTATCCTGAAAATCCATCTAAAAAGGAGATTAATTCTGACCAGCGACTGCCTGCAAAATTTGTTCCATAGGAGGCAAAGGAAAATTATCCTTTTGGCAGGCTTTATTAAGGTTTCAAAAGTCAATACAGATTCTAATACCTTCGTTTTTATTTCTAACAGGGACCATGTTGGAGACCCATTTGGAATGTTGAACGGGAAAGATTATTTTGCCTTTCAATAACTTGTTGAGCTCGGATTTAATCTGATTTTCTAAATTGGGATGGATTTTTCTCAACTTCTGTTGGACTGGTTTTGCATTTTCCATCATTGGAATAGTATGTTGGATGATAGAAGTGTCATATGTTTTAAGTTCATCATAGTTCCAAGAAAAAACATTTCAGTATTGTCTCAAAAGACGGATATATGCTATTTTTCTTCGGGAGTTAGGCCAAGGCCTAGATTGATGTTTTGGGGTTTGGTATCAGTTCCCAGATTTACTAATTCATAGTTCAAAGTTGAACTTTGGAGTTTTGAATTAGTATATCTTTTAAACCGATCTTTCAAATCATAAAGGTCTTCTAGTTTGACTACTGACTTAGGTATAGCATTGTTAGTGCTATCCTGTTGCAATTGTTGGTCATGTTGGTCTTCGTCAATTATTTAATTGGTATAGGATCCCTCAGATGTGAGAAAACTCACGATGTCACGATCGTCGTTGAAAATTCTCCAATTTGTGATGTTATCAAGAATAGAAGGTCTAAAGATTAGTTCTATTGAATACCTATCAGGACTAAAATCTTCTGAAGGGATAAGTTTAGAAGCTACGTTAGCTAAAAGGTCTGCACTTGCATTCTGGAGTCTGGGAATTGATGAAATATTAAATGCTATAAAGTGCTCAATTAGATCTTGAACTAAAGATTGATAATGTTTTAAATGACTTGATAAGCAATGTATAGTATTGCGTACCTGTCTGACTACAATTTCAGAGTCTCTGAAAACTTGAAGGTATTTGACATTTAATCTGATTAATTTGTACAACCCTTGGACTAAAGCTTCATACTCCGCTATATTGTTGGTGCAATCAAATTTGAGTCCACAAGTTAACATAGTTTTATCTCCTTCTGGACTAACTAGCACGCATCCTGCTCCTGCTCCTTCGTTAGATTTAGAACCATCAAAAAATAATTTCCAAAATGAAGATTTATTTACAGGACTATCTAAAAAATTGATACATTTAGAACTATCTGTTTGAGAAAAAATTTCGACTTGAGATAAAACAGAATGTTCTAAGTAAGGTTATGTGTGAGCATTAAAATTTCCTAGGAAAGAATCTAATGAGTAATTGCCAATCATGCTATTGTTATATGCTACTGGTTCATTTTCCCCCTCGAGTTCTGTTACTATGTATTTCTGATGTCATTCTCGTTCAACTTTTATTTGATTTGGTTTGCCATTGTAGGGCAGCCACATGTGCGACCAATCAGTTGCGAAGTATCCATGGAGTTTTTCTGACCAATCCCTGCTAAGAGTTAAGCCATAAAACTCTGGAATATCAACAACTAAAATGTCGATAACTTGACATACCTTCGGGTTGCATGACAGCCTTATGGTAACCTGATTCAATTCGCCAATTACCTCGACTTGTGATCGATCTAGCTGGACTATGCACACAACAAAATTCTATGGTTGAACGTTCAATTTTGTACATATTGACTTCGGTAAAATATTCGATGAAACTCCAGAATCCACTAAAAAATTATGCACATTTGTATTAAAAATTTCATAAGTAAGAAGAAAGGGGGGAGTATGAGATCTCGATCTACCTCCAATTAATACGATGTCGTTTGGATCAACCTTGTTAATTGCATTAGTCGGAGGTCTTCCCATGTCATGGGAAGCTTGAGAAATTACAGTGGCGGGCAAAGGTGAAACTGGCACAGCATGTAATTCTTTCAAAATTATCTTTTGCCGGTGTTTTAACTTGCTCAATTTGTAAAGAGTGATGTTGGCCCGAGTCTTTTTCATATCTTCTATAATTTTGTACTCCATTTCATCTGAAACGATCAACCTTTTAGATGGAGTAGAGGAATCTGTTTGGACTGGGCTGGTTTGAGTCGCTTTAGATGTTGCCTTCTTGGGTGCGATTTTATCCTTCATTGCCGAGCTTGCGCTCTTTGGCTTAGGGGTAGTTTGGGGGGATCAAGCTGATTTCTGCTTCATGTACTAATCGGGAATGCTTCTTGATCCTCTTCTTGTGGGAGGATGAAATCCCAGATTCCTTGTAACTCTACAACATCTTCTTCATCAGTTTTCTCTTGAGTAGTGATCTCCTCTTCTTCTTCTTCATATTCAGCATTTGTAATAGCGTAGGGGGGCTTTGAATCATTCGAGGGATTTCTTTTAAAAGCTCTATATGGCTTCTTTGAAGAAGTTTCTGCCACTTGTTTTTTAATGTCAACCGTCTCGTTAGAAATGGTCTTCAAAACGTTTTGTAATCCTTCTAAACCAAAAGGATCTTTCGATTTCTTTTTCTTGGGATATTCTTTGAATGTTACCTTCTTAGACTTTCGTTCTTTGATCGCGGTCTTCTTTTCTAGGGCTATAATCCATTTCTCTACAACTATTGCTTCTTTCATGTTTTCAGCCAAAGTTGTCTTATTATCCCTATCCACGAAGATTGCTATATTTGATGGTAATGCAGTAATGTACCATTCACTTCACACTTCTTCACTGGGCTTGGAAGCGGTAGGAATTTTGTTTAATAGTTTATTGAAACTAGAATTGAAATCTTTGATAGTTTCTTTTGATTGGGTCTTGAGGTTTGACAAGTCACTAATCAACGTCGCAGTAGACCTATCATCACCAAACTTAATGAGGAATTGCTCCTCGAAGATGTCCCAACTAGTAATAGATCCAGATGGTAGTGAAAAATACCATGATCCAGCTGTTCCTTGAAGGGTATACAAAAAAAGTCAAATGAAAGCATCTTCATTGGTAACTCCATTAAGATTTATGGATAGCATAAAGTTATTGATATGCTCTTCCACTAGCATGCCTTCTTCAGGATTGAATTTAGGCAGCCATTTTTCAGGATGGGCTGGTAGCTGACTCAAGGGCGTAGGTATTAAGACTACCCTTGGATTGTTCCATGGAGATTGAACCATCGCTAATTTACTAACGGAAGGAAGTGGAGAAGATGATCTTTGAGGTCAAGAAGATGAGGATATAATAACTCCTGATGATTGAGAAGGGGATGTAGAAGTACCAGTAGGTTGGTGGACAATGATTTGGAGTGGTGGAGTGGATGGTTGACTTTGTGGCAAGGAAGTTGAGATGGATGATGATGGTGAAAGAGTCTCGCTATCGGACCCTTTAGGTGATTTCCTTGCTCTCTTCCTAGTGGGTAGAGGTAATTCAGTTGGCTGAACACCAAACTTTTCGCTCTTTAATCTATTTAAGGGATGAGCAGGTTTATAATGCGAAGTCACGCTGCCTTGAGATTTATCAAATCTTTGAGGAGATATAGAAAATCGCTGAAGTTTGTGAATCAGGGATTCGGCTTCAAGCGGTTCAATAGTAGATTGTTCTGAAATGTCAGGGTTTGTAGCAACGGCTGTTGATCCTACAACTTCTGGTGGTGGATTTAAAGCTTCTAAATGCAATGGAGAAGTCGGGGGAGATGGTGAGGGCGATTTAATCTCAGAATGGTATTTAGATTTGGACTTACTTACCATTCATAGTTTGAAGCCCTCCTTCTAGCGCCAAATATGTTGAAGCCCTGAAAATCGGGTCAACAACAAGGGGGATACCCGCCCGGTCCGGACCTTGGTTGGCAGCTCCTTTTTTGTTTGGTATAGCGGGTCCGACTGGGGATATTGGGACCAGATTCTCAGTTTGTGTGTGTGTGTAATATTAATTGATGTTCCTGGCTTTAAAAGATTCTAATTGAGGTGATCTACTTCTAATTCTAATCTAATGACATGTAATTGTATTCTAAAAAAGAAACAACATCTAAATCTATACTAACCCGGGGTATGATTCTTCTACTATGCGATCTAAAATGATTTCATATAACAATCAGTAATAAAGATCATTCAACTGTTATAAGAAAAGAATTCAATATAGATGAACCACTTCGCATAAAAAGTTAGGTGAAACAGTTGCGAAAAACATATCGCATAATAAGCTGTTCATATATCAAGCACAAATAAATATCTATCACCGTACAAAAGTGCCAAATGATAACTCAGCCATTCAAGCATTAACATATAAATAACTGAATTTAAATATCACTTTAATACAGGAAATAGAAACAGTTAAGAGATAAAAGTACCATTTATAACTAGGTCTACTCATGAGCTTCAAGAGATAGCGATTATCTCTTCTCAATCCAACATCAACTAAGAGTACAGAAGTGCAACATTAGTAGCAGATATCAGATGCAAAAATCAATAAAATCATGTTCCATTCATTCACCAAAATCTCCTCGGAGGATGCAAAAGTGCATGTTCTGAGGACAAGTTTTTGATAAACTTTTGGACCCTTCTCTAAATGTATGAGAAGGGTTTAAATACTACTAACTATGTCTAAAAATAACTTATTTACAAAAATTTAGGATACGGTTTAAATGACCTTCCTTTTTCTAGGGAAAATAAAATAAAACTATTTCTATAATTAAATCTAAAACTAACTATTTCTGTATTTTCTCCTTAATGTCGCAAGAATTCGACATTTTCTTGAGAAGAGTTAGTTGGCTGACTTCAGCCTTTAAATGTGCTGCAAAAACGGAATCAACAAGAGCTGGCACCATCTTTTCGGTACTGGGTTTACAGGAGACTGAGTAATTAGAGGCTTTCTATTTCGAGAAGTTTTACCCAACGATGCAATCGTGCATCAGAAACTGTCTTTGTTCCTTAATCTGGGCTTCCTTAGTGAAATTTTTTGAAAATAATGATTCCGAGAGCTCTTGACCTTGAGCCCTAAACTGCTTGTCTTTGAGGTCAGCACTGTCTAGTATTCTTTTAACCAATTCTGTGCAGGGGAGAATTTTGGGCCTTGCCGCTCTTTGGTGCAGGAATGAACGAGCTAACTCTACAACTGATGCTTCAGACGACCTTGATGAGCCTGTAGTAGCCGTAAATCCCATTACTTTAGGATTTATTTCCTCAAGTAGATTATGTATGCCTTCCCAAGTGAAAATACCTGCGTTTCTGTTGCATGCTGTGTCTTTGTGCAAGGGTGCCTTTTCTTTGTCTTCAGATATCAAAGCCTCATCTATTTTCACTGTAGCTTCTTGTACATTGCTTTGTATAACCTTTTGTCCTTCATTCCCGCAGTTTACAAGTGAGGTAAGAGTAATGATAATAAATAACGACAGGAATGCTTTGACTACCGAAGACATTTAAAAATATGCCACCTCACGTGAACTGGCTGTTTGATAAACTCAAAACTAGATTTCATTAACAACTGGAAACTACTTCATTAATGAGCATTAAAGCACATAACCAGTCTCGTTTAATGGAACCACTTTTCCTTGAATAATGAACCATAAAAATTTGCGATGAGACGATTTTGCGATTTGCTTTGCAATATCACAGATCACTGCATCGCATAATCGCAAGATTGCAAGATCGTTCTGTCCTCCTATCGTAAGATCGTTTTGTTGCATTATCGCAATTTCATAGTATCGCATGGTCGCAACATCGCATAATCGCAATATCGCATAATCGCAATATCGCATGTTTTGTGTTAAGCAGTTTCTTGCAAGGTGCGATTTTGTGATATGCACTATCGTATATCGACCTTTTATGCGGTTTTTTATTATAAGTGTACTTCTGAGGCTTGCGATGTGATATATGTTTATCCTTATGCAATTTCGCATTGCATTCTGGCGATTTTAGAGTTTAGCTTGTAAGTAGGCATGTTGTTATCTTTTCTGCGATATGATATCCTTTAAGGAGTGATTTTGTCTTCCCTCATCACAAAACTTAAGTTTTTTAGATATTTTGAAAGATATTTTCTTAAGTTTATGATGGTAAGTTTTATTGAAAAGGAAATACAATCACTAATTGATTTTTTTGAATTTTAGCTAAGGGTCCCCATTTATTTAGTATTAGTCACAACACTAAATAAAAAGGGGGGTTGTTGGTGGCCACAACAGAAGTGTAGTGCACTATATGTGCTAGATAACCCTTTCATACCTCACTATTTTCAATTTTATTTTGTTTTGGGGTTTTTTTCTTTTGACCTCCTAGAATGTTGCAATGTAATTGAAATCCTAATCTACTGCTAAAGTGAGAGTTTAAAAGTAATTTTTAGGTCAAGTTTGGAAGTGGAGTCTCAAGAAGATGAAGACAAAGCTTATTTTCTTGCTTATTGTAATGTTTTCCAAAATATGAGCATAAAACACTCTTGAAACTGCTATCTACAAAATTAAAACTTGAATGAGAAAATGAACGTGCAACTATGTATATCAAACTGAGAATGAAGTACTAGAAATGAAATTACTACTTCTACTGTCTATTCTATCTACAAAATTAAAGTCTATTGAACTACTACAATTAAACTAAAGGCAAAAGTAAAGCTTTGAAACTGATTTTAAACTAATGATCAGCCAGTAATCTCATCCATAAACATAATACTTCGCCAATTAACTTGAAAATCAGCCATCAGCTAAAGGCTCTGGAAATATCATCTTACAGCATGAGAAAATGACATTAAACTATATAACTCTACACTAATTAACAACAAGTAAACTGATTTATAAACCCAACACTTCCCCAATTAAATTGAATTCATCAGCTAAAGGCTCCGGAAATATCATCTTATAGCATGAGAAAATGACATTAAAAACTATCTAGCTCTAAACTAATAAACAGCAAGTAAACTCATTTATAAACCCAACACTTCGCCAATTAACTTGAATTCATCAGCTAAAGGCTCCGAAAATATCAACTTATAACATGAGTGACTATATTAAGAAAGAAAAGGTACTGAACAACAAGTAAATCTCATTCATAAACTCCATATTTTGCCAATTAGCTCTGAAGGTAAACCATCAACTAAAGGCTACAAAAACATGTACTTATGTAATGAGTATCTATCCTATTGGACAAAAACATAAAACAACTTGAACTTGGAAACTAAAGAACAACAGAAGAAGTGAGTCCCAAAAACGCTACTTGATGCAAGTTTAAAATTACAACTACGAAGCTCGAGCATAAACAAATTTAAAGACCTACTGCTACTTTGAAATGCATCTATCAGGGTTAGTAAAAACAAGTGACAAGCTGCAATACATATACAATGTTAAAACAATTATAAACATAAAAAAAACACCAAAAATATATGGTTGAATGAAAGAAAATACAAATGGAAATATACAAAAATGAAAAAGAAACCTCAGCCACGTAGGGGCCCTTTGCACAACCTTGGATTAGAAACATGAATCTACTTCAAATGCTCAGGCAGCCATATATGAAAACAGAGTTTTTATATTATGAAAATAGAGAATTATGTGTCTCTTGATTACAAATGGAAATCACACTATTTCAACAGTAAAAACATTAACTTGTCTGCGTTCCAAACACTGGAATTTATAGGAGAAATTCATAATTGTCTCTAAGAGGAAATTCTTCTACAGTAGACACGTGAATAGGTCATGTATTGAGGATTTACCCTTCCGGTTATAGTAAATCATTGCATAGTGGATGTTGGATTTAGTTATGCGGGTGGCAAAACAAATCCTCAGGTTCAAGAATAGGCCTCAGACTCAATTGCGTGCCAAAATAGAGTTCTAACTACTGTAGAACTTCTCTGTTGACTCCTCTTTGACCGGGGTCTTTTCCCTCGAATTTGATCAAATGAATAGGACCCTATCCATGTGTTGACATTTCTTGAGCTAACCGTGTGGCTCGTTCCTCTTCTCGACACCTGTAACCTACAAAAGTATGAAGATGGTTGCGGAATTGCCAGTTAGCTGCGGAAAGTGGCTATATTTCGTAGCTGAGAAACAAAACCTTATCCAAATAACACACATAATAATATAATTTGAAAATCACTAAAATTTACTCCTGGAATCAACATGTAATGACTTTTGATGGCTTAGGATGCACTGGTATGGGAAAATAGAGGAATAAGGGTGAAGAAAATGCTTGAAAATGAGGTAGTTTTGGGGCTCAACACATCCCCACAGTGAAGTTGTTGCATGTCCTCATGCAACCAAAATTGTAACAATCCTTCTTCTACTACATCTACTCTGAAACCTTTGCTAGAACATCCAACCTCTTCTTCTTCTTCCTTGCTGCCACTACCATTCTAGGCTTCCTCATAAGGCATCTATATTTAAGGTTGATGAGGGCCCTGCTTAGCTTCCTATTTTTCTTCTTCAATTTTATATTTTTCTTATGCCACAATCCCAAATGAAGCATGGTATTGTCATGAATGATTTGTCCACCTTGTTTTTCTCCTTCAAAGCTTCATTTTCCCTCTGGATATACCTTTTTAAGACCTCTAATTCATAGATTTCTTGTTTTAATGAATGAATCAGAGTTTCATGTGATGTAACTGGCTTGTTAGATGAAGTCCCCTATTTTGATGTTGTGTTCTTCTGCTCCGATGATTCAATATAATCATAGATCTGCTGCTAAGCTTGGTCAATCTCTAAAGATGATTTTCTTGTACTACTTTCAAAGTCTAGTTGAGGAGAAGGAGAATATTGTGGACTTTGCTCGAATGAGGTGTTATCTAGTGATTGGGTTGGAGTCTCCCCTCCCAAGTCTATGAATTGAGATTCTTTTGTTTGTGTTTTCTTCAACTTGCCTTTAAGTCTAGAGCTTCTTCTTAGACTTTGTGAGCCTATGTTCTCTTTTTCTATGACTTGTCTCCTCTTACCTTTTTCTTTTGCTTTACTAGATTGTTCTTTAATGTGGACTAATTTTTCAGAGAGAAATTGTTCTTCATCTGATGAAGGCCTAGGAGTTTGATAGAGTTCCTCAACTTTTATTTTCCTTTTCTATTTTGTTTGCTTCATGATTTCAGTTAGAGTTTCATAGGGTAGTGCTTCCTCACTGTTTTCTTTTGCTCAACTGGTAGGAGTATCTTGAATTTTTAGAGTTGCTCTTCTCTTCCTACTCCTCTTTACTAAACTCCCTTCAGGTAACTTAGGTGGATCTTGGAAAATGTTCTTGATCAGGAAGTTTTCCCATGTTTCTCCCATATCCTTCAAGTGATTTTCAACTTATATTTTTATGAGACCATGGTGGTAAAGATGGGGTTCTATATCTTCTATGTTGTTTTGAACAGTGGTAGACATCTTTCTTAAGATATTCAATAGAAAGTGAGGGAGATTGATGGTCTCATTTTCCAAAACTTTCATCAACAACCTTATGTGATACATGTACATTGAGCCATATCTTCACACGTGATAAATTTCTAAATAATCAAGAGCAAACTGCTCCATTTATCCTTTAATGTTGAGATAGGAATTCCTCTTTTGAAAATTGATATATCCATACTTGGTTTTCGAAGAAGAACTCTCCAAGCATTTTCATCGAAGTCCTTATTTTTTAACCACCTTTCTCCATCTTTTGGAAGTTCTGTTGCAGCTGCAATGGAAGATTGAGTCACTGGAAACCTTATATCTCCAATTTCCACTTCTACTCCATTAAAATATCTTGCAAATGTTTTGGTAACTTCCTTGTGATGGCCATTGAATTTCTTGATAAACTTCAGCCAGCCAGCCTTGTCCAATGTCCCCTTCAACTGAGGCTATCCCTCCATAAACTTGACTCCTATGGGCTCTGTCCTTACAATGAGACCCATTCTGCTTTTCTTCACTGTGTAGCAACTTCTGTAAATTGCAATTATATGGAAACAAAATGGTTATAGGGATGAAAATGGAAGAAGACTGTAGAGAGAATCGATGGGTATGAACTGGGGAAAACAATGAGTATGAGGTTGAATGATGGGGCATTACGAGGTAGGAAAAATTGTATGCACAGGAACAGTATGGAGGCTGTGAGGTCTGATGCACACAAAGACTACCTGGAGAATTACTTATGCATAGAACTGAAAAATTGAATGGAGTCTGAGTGCTTTGCATTCATAAGAAGGTTGCGGGAGTAAGAAAATGATAAAATCGATGGGTGAAAGAGTCGTATTCAACTAGGTTACATTCACATAATTAGTCGTTTCAACAGGTGGAGTAAGGATGTATGATGAAGTACGAGTTAAAATTGGAGGCAAATCATGAGACTGTTAAGAATTAAATCAGAGGGTATGGTGGAGTTATGACAACAATAAAATCACTTCATGACGTGTTAAGGAGTAGTGATTATAATGCTATTTGAAATGGGTTTTATTCTCACCTTTGGAATCATACCTTTTCCATTAGCTAACCTTTGATTGCTTGCTTTTGTAGGTGCTTTAGGTGTTGATTTCTTCAAAAGATTTCTCCTTCCATACCTGCATTTGGATTTTATTTCTTTATTTTGGCAATAATTCAACTTTTACTGCAGAGTAACAGGATTAGCTGCGGAATTGGAAATTAGTGGCGGAATGTAACACAGTAAATGAAAGATGACTTGATGAATGAATGAAAATGGAAAATGACTATATGGATGAAACATGGAAAAGTGGATATAAATAAATACTGAAAGAGAGTTTATTGATGGTATGTGATGGTGAAATGGAGTGAAATTTGTAGAAATGAAATGGAATGGAATAAAACAAACCATGAATAAAACGAAAGACCTTCTCTTTTTTTTTTGGAGAATATAGGGTGTCAGAGTCTTCTAATTTTCACCCTGTATTTTCTGTATAAGAATGCCATTCAGTGATTGGTTTTCAAGCTTATACATTTTTTTTTTTTTCAAATGATGAAAAGAACAAAGACTAAGTTGGTGGAGAAGAATGATTCTTCTTCACCTACTTCATTTCAGAATTATTTTGAAAGATCTTGATAAACTCCTCCTTTAAGATTGGCTTTTGATAAATCTTCAATTTTTGACCATTCACAAGGAGAAGAGTTTGATGCTCATCTATGGTTCTAATTCTTGTTGCTCCATTACTAAAAAAAAATTCAATCTCATATCGCCCAAGCCAATGAGTTTGAAATTTACCTTGAAAATCCTTGAACTTTGAATCAAATAGCAATTTCCAATCTCCTTCTTGAAACCTTTTGTCCTTGATTTACTTGTCATGCCACTTAGCTCTTTGCTGCTGAACTAGACCAGTTATTTGAACTGCTTCTTGTCTAATTTCATCAAGTTCATTAAACTACTCTAGTCTATGTTTTTGAGCTTCTGATAGATCCATTCCCAACTGGACTGCCATCTTGAAAGTTTTAACTTGGAATTCAATGGGGAACAGAACTTGCTTTCCATAAACAAGTTCATAAGGTGTATGTCCCATTGTATTCCTCCATGTAGTTCTGTAGGCCGACAAGGCTTCAGGAAGCCTCTCTACCCAATCTCTTCTATGTAGATGCACAGTCTTGGTAATGATTCCTTCAATCACTTTATTTGTGGACTCCACTTTACCATTTGCTTGTGGATGATAAGGAGTGGATTTCCTGTGCTTGATCTTGTACTCTTGCATAAGATTCTCCATCATTCTGGATGTGAATTGAGCTCCCTTATCTATCACAATTCTCTTGGAACACCAAAGCGAGTAAAAATATCCTAAAAAAGAAAACTAACTACTATATTTTTGTTAGCAAAAAGTAATGCTTTGGCTTCTACTCATTTAGTGACAAAATCAATACATACCAATATATACTTTTTCTGCTTGGATGGAGGATTAATAGGTCCAATAAAGTCTAAAGCCCATTTTTCAAAGGGTTCGATAAGTACCAGAGGTTGTGTTGTGCTATACAACAACCCCCATTTCATAAAATTTTATTTTCAAAACTATAATATGAAATGGGTCCCTTTTAGATAAAATTGGTATCAACTTATCATTCCTCAAAAGGTCCGAAAAGAAACAAAACATTATAAAACCTTTTGAGTCAACATATAATTGGTCTTATAATAAAAAATGAAAAATTCTTTATTATTGCGTTAAAATATCGCAAGATCACATATCGGAATAACAAAGGATGCATAACAAAAGACCCATTGGTATTCCCCGATGCGACAAGCACGAATAACCATCGGATATAGGGAAGGTAAGCAATCATAACTAAAGGCCCCCTCTCCTTGCTATGATGCGATATCGCTATTGGCGATCGGGGAGTGTAACATGCACGCAACAAAAAAGCCCTATTCTAAAAGCTCTCGATGCGAATTAGCGATATTGCTATCGGCGATCAGGGATTTCACGATGACACCAATATAACTACTCAAGCATTCCTCCGATCTCTGATTGCGATAAAGCTAAGCGTGAATTTCAAAAAGGATTGATAAGGCTTGGGTATATTGTGTTAAATTACTATTCAAAGTCTTTCTCTTCCCGATAGTGATTCACTTGCGCCCAACCGCCAAAACATCAAAGCCATGCTTAAATGAATTATTCGGCGAATAAACGATATGATGAGCATTTAAATGATTGATAGGTTTAAACGGCCAATTAATGGAGCAGTTATGCCAAAATCTCTTCAGAGATTGTATCCGTGGCAGTCTTATGTTAATCCTCCATTATTCATTGATTGATATAACTCTTTCATACTTCGTTTGCGCCACCTATTCTTTGCATTATGTTCATTTTATCTCCTATGCAAATCTCCTCCGAAGCAACAAATTTAGGACAAATGGGGAAGAAGTCTAAGAAATTTGGAACAGCTTCAGCTTCCGCAGTAACGTGACAACATACTGCCAATCTGGGACCAAGTAAAAAAGGATTAATCTCAGACACCACATGTCTTGGTCTCAGTAATACTACTTGGCAGAGCATCTATAATCTGGTTGAGGCTGAAGAGCCTCAGGAAACATCAGTACAAGCTACAGCAGGCTCGAACCGGAAGTCCGAGGCTAACCTAAAGGATTTGGCCGATTCTTACCTACACCAGATAGCAGCTTGAGAGCAAATTCTTCCATACACAGATGTTGTAAGGTGGGAAATTGAGGAAATTCCAATTACAAACAAAACATTTTGCACTATCGACGGGAGAGCTTTCGGTTCATTTCAGCCCAATTATTTGAGACAAATGTACCATTTGCCTGAACCAGAGAAGAAGTATAATAAAGAATTTCTGGAGAATTTCAGAGATGAAAACGAAACTGAATCAGCACCTATATGGGAATGGAAACAGAACCCAACAAAACACAAGCATGAGTCCTCGGGTAAGTACTCTGTCGATTCCTTGTGTTCTCCTTATTGTTATACTGGAGCGATGATGTGTAGGATTTGGGGGTTGCATGACTCCTCAAAATTTTCAATAGAGATGGTACCTTTAATGGAAGCAACAGTCAATAGCGAAATAATGGATTGGGGGAATATATTATCTGATAAGTTAGCGACAGCTATTCTTGAGTTCAGAAACAAAACTCGCGTTGCTGATAGGTTTATTCCTCCATTTTACTTTAGTGCCTACATCTTAGATACTCTTTGTTTTAACTCCGAATTTCCTATGCTGGGGTGGAGATGGACTCCATAGGACCCCATACCCATTCATATCTATCACCAGAAGTTGTGGAAAGCCCATTATAAACACCACCTATATCAATTTTGCAATGGATTTATGTTACCCATTTACTATGCAATTTTTGACAAACGTACTCCTAAGATTTCCTCACAAGCATAGATTGACTTGATAGCCTTAGGAACATGGTTCGGAGAAGAAAATTTACATAAGTAAGAGTTTTCGGCAGTCATGCCAAGCCTCATGTCCTCCCCTTGTATATACCCGACAAACTATTGGCTCAAGAGATAGCATATCAGCTTACTTCCGCAGGAGCTACCAAGACATTGAGGAATTCAATGAAGCAAGTTTGGCCTCCTTTTCCTCTAAGGTGTAGAGTTTACACTCTAAATGACTATAAGCATGCAGAGAAAGAAGCAGAAAAGATAAATATACTGAATCTCACCACTTTTCCTAACAGATGATTTGATCCAAACAAAGTCGTCTATAATGTACTAGAACAGGGAAAACTCACTAAGTTTGAACATAAAGAAGATGAGTTTGACGACCTGTTCTCCTCGGCCGAGTCAATATTCCAGGTTCAAGCACTAGCTAAAATGAGATATCATGAAAACGGGTTAGTCGAATTTAACAAAATTAGGGAGCAGAGGTTGCAAACTCTACCTCTAGATTTGTTAGCCACTGCCCCGATGACATAGTCAAGCAAGCCTTAACAGCGACTTACCAATGAACCTCCTGCTACATCAGGAATTTTTGAAGAAGTCCAAAGAAAAGAGCAGGAGGAACTTCAGAGGAAAGAACAGGAAGAAGTACATAGGAAAGAACAAGAAGAAGTGCATAGGAAAGAACAGGAAGAAGTACAGAGGAAAGAACAAGAGAGAATACATGAGGAGGAACATAAAAGGCAGTAGGAGCAGAGCAACAAGGATGTGAATGTCGATACCCAGATCGACCTGAGATTGCTCTAGGAATGGTAGCAATTCGATTCAATCATAAGAAATCTAGAAAGCTCAAGAGATGTCGATACTTCCAAAGTGGTTGATACACAGGTTATAGCGTCAAAAGAGGTTCCAAGCGAAGGAACCAATAGTCTACCCCCTACTACAGACTTAGAAATAATTCTCAAGGATCCTTCGGATCAAATCATTTTGCAAGTGGAGGATATACCTCCATTGGATATCTTTTATAGCCCAAAGCATAGGGCCGTAGTAAAGCAACAACAAAAAAGGAGAAGGATTGATCAACCTTCCCTGTTCCTTGAACAAATAGTGACAGCCAACATAGTTTGTAAGGAGGAGTTCGATCCTTTCGATGACCTAACAAAGTTGTCCCAATATGCTAGAGCTTATTCGGCAGCCACCATGGACAAGGCATCAGAAGTGAGTAATTTGTTAAAAGAAAAAGACCAGGCAATCGTTTTGTTACAAGCACAGCTATCGGAGGCACAACAGAAAGTAGAACAATTAGAATGGCAGTTGTCAACGCAGCAACAGTTAAATAATCAATTGAACAAGTAGTTACATGAAGAGAAACAGAGGGTAGATTCGAGCGCGATTCAAAGGTAGAAAGAATTATTGAAGGCATTAGCAAAATTGAAGACAATGAATGAATAGATGGTAAAGACAAAAGATGAGCAAATTGCTCAATTATCAGGTCAAATAGAGAAGTTCAAGAGTCTTTCACAGCCTACCGATTTCAGAGCAGAAGCATTATAGATTAATAAGGCACTGGTAACACAAATAAGATTATTGTGTCATAAAATTGCTCAAGTTGAACCCCTGTGTGACATAACAACATCAATAATCGATAAATCAGTCGATGCTAGACAGGACTTAGAGTAGGCCGATGAGACCTTAACATATTTTCTTACTTGGCAGGACACTAGTGAGGGACAGGTAGCAAATTTGCCTAAAATCATAGAATCCCATAAAGAAATTCTATTCATGGAGTGGCAGTCCCAATTGATGAAGGCAGAGAGTGCAGTTTCTAGATGCAAATTATCCACAAGTAATTTGATTGAATTTATTAACAATACTCTCTATTTATCTAATATGATCTCTCAATGTACACCAGGTAAATTACTATTGGCCAAAACATTGGAGCAATCATGTTATCAAGAGCTGGAAAAGAATGGGAGATTGATCACAGGTATTAAAAGTTTAACTAGGGACACCTATTGGTTGTTCCTAGTAAAACCATACAGCCAGAGAGCCGCCCTCAAGTGCCTAACAGATGCAATCAAGGGTATCATTCCCGATATACACGATGCCACCTATTCGGCTCAGCTCAATTCTCGTCTCAGCCGTCCTCAAGAAGTGGAACTGATGCTAGCGATATGCCAACTCAGGTCAAAAGGAAAACAACCAGAGTGATGAATCATGCTGCTGACTACCAGATTGTTGTGGGGGAGATATTCAAGATCAAGTTATACCAATTTAGTAGCATTTTAATTTTGTAGTTTGTTAGTTTAATTAAGTATTTATAGACCCTTCCATGTATTTAGAAAGGGTCGTAAGTTTTTGTATATGACTTAAACCTGAAGTTGCACTACTGTACTTCAGGTGTATTTTTTTATAAAGAATGGGCCAATTATTCCTATTTTGATAACGAAGCTTTTATGTGGATGTGCACTACTGCCTTTATTTAAAAGTATCTCTGAGTCGAAAGAAGGAATTCGAATTGCGATTGATGTTGGGAATGATTTGCAGCTCATATGGTACTACTATCTATGTCTGAATTCATTCTTTTTATGTGAATTGTTATTTGATCATTCTTGCTATTATTGAATATATGCATGTGCTTTAACAACATTCTTTATACTTTCCACTATTGGATGTTTACATCGTGCTTTTCTTCTAATCATACATGTATCAATAATATAAAAAGATAAGTGTAACAATGTTTTATTAATTACTTTGTTCAACTATTTGAACAAAGCAATTATTATATAAAGGAATGTCTATGTTTATTGAATAGAGTCATCTATATGCCTATTGATGAACATAGATCATCAAACATTGCACTTAAGAATAGAGGCTTCCCGGGATAGAATAGTCATTTGTATTTTCGCTTTTAGGTTAAGTCATTCATTCATTATCACTTATTAGAAAACCAGTCACTCATACATTCCTTTTTATTCATCACTGGGAAACTGGTCCCATTATATCCAGTCGGAGCCAACATCCCAAACGGAAAAGGAGTTGTTTTAAGGTCCAGACTAGGTGGTTATCCCCCGATGTTGATGCAACGATTTTCGAGGCATCAAAATTTTTGGCACTAGAAGGAGGGCCATCAACTACGAATGGCGAGTAAATCAAAATCTATAGACCATTCTCAGAGTAAAACTCCCTCCACCTCACCTCAGACCTCCCGTTTGCATTCTGAAATACCAATATCCAAACAAGAAGAAGAGGGATCAGCTACCACTGCTCAACCCCATCATACTTCAGAACGATTAAGTCCTGAGTCCCCTGAAGTTTAGTATCTCATCCAAAAACTTCAAGACTTTTCCATATCACCTCAGAAATCTGAAGTATCTCAAGGCAGTGAGACTTCGCAATTCCATCTACCTCACACTCTCACCAGACTTCAAAGCGAAAAACTCGGCATTGAACCTGCTGAGTTGCCTTTACCGAAAAGGAAAAAAGGTTAAAAAGAACACTGAAGGATCTGGTAGTGAGACCTTTTCTCCATCATCTTCCATCTCATCCTCTCCAGTGCGAAGTCAAACATCCACTCCCCCATTACATATTGTTGTTTAGCAGGGATCACCAAATTCAACATCACAATCTATCAATCTTCAATACCAACTCCTCCTCAAACACCTGGAACTCCATCGACAATCGTTGTTACTTCCAAGATGGCTTAGAATCCATGGAACAGTCCTGGTGCAGTCACTATGCCTGCACCATTACATCCATTACCTGATTATCCTGAGAAGTGGTTACCAAAATTTAATCCAGATGTTGGAACATTGGCTAAGGAACACATTAACAATTTCATGTTGTGAGTTAATCTAAAAGGAGTAACAGAAGAAGATGTTGTAGTTAGGCTTTTCCCCTACACTTTACAAGGATCATCTGGGTCTTGATATTTTTCCTTACCCTCTGGATCCATTACCAGCTGGAATATCTTTCAGGAGCAGTTTCTTACCAAATATGGCGATGATAAATCCTTGGCAAAACTGATTAATGGTCTTTCAAATATAAGGATTGAATCTAGAGAACCTATTAAGGAGTTTAACTCCCGATTCAATAAACTCTTGAATAAAATCCCTACCGATTCCAAGCCAACTGAGCAAATCAGAAGTGAGTGGTATATCACAGCCCTACCTTCAAATATAGCCATTTTTGTAAATAGGGCTGGGAAACCAACTTTAACTGAAAACATAAAAGAAGCTCTCACTGTGGAAAAATGCATTATCGCTTTGGAAAAGAAAGCTGCTCTCGAAGATAGGAAATCCAAAAGAGTTTCTTTTAAGGATGATTCAAAGAAGAAAACCCCTAAAGATCCATAGAATATGGAGGATCTACAAAAGGTCCTCAAAACAATGTTAAATGAAATGGTTGAAATTAAAAAGCAAGTAGCAGAAACTTCAACAAAGAAACCATATAGGAATTTTAAGAAACCTGAGTCAAAACCACCAAATGTTATATCTAATGCAGATTC
>APFE031111794.1:3486-76442 GCA_000404065.3 Pinus taeda | reverse complement strand
GATTCAGATCCTGAAGAGGAAGAAGAAGATGAAACAATTTCACCATCTGATGAATTCGAAGAAGAGGAAGTTGTTGAATGCCATGGAATGTGGGACTTCATATTACCTAACTCCGATACAGAAAATGAACAAGATGATTTTCCTGTGACTACCAGGAGTAAAGGTGCCCCTGAACCTGTCCAGGAAAATTCAAAGAAAAGGAGTTCAGGTACTACTACTACAAAGGAAAAGGTACCCACAAAGAAGCCGGCTGCAACAGTGCCTCAAAACCAACCATCATCCTCAAATATACCTTCAACATCTAAAACATTGGTAGTATCAGATTCAATGGATTGCAATATTATTGATGATATGAAGAAGACTAAGGCAAACATCACCATGTTTGAACTTAGCAAATTAAAACATCAGCAAAAATTCCTTCTTAAGGAACTAAATGCAGTTCCTTCTTCGCCTCTTCCTAGTGCTAAAGCTGCAAATGATTCAGGACAACCACCTTCTGGTAGAGCTGAAGCTACTGATATGATTCTAATTGGAGACAGATCAAATTCCCATACCCCCCCTTTCCTCTTAACCTACGAGATCTATAATCGAAATCTACACAACTGTTTGATTAACTCAGGGGCATCCTCTAATATAATGCCAGCTTCAGTTTGTTCCAAACTGAACATTGAGCCTCAAAAGTCTGCAATTCACATTGTGCAGTTGGATAGAACCAAAGTCCAGGTTTTAGGGGAAATCAACTCTGTGACTATCAGGTTATCGGCTGATCCATGAGTAGTTCAAAGAATTGATATCTTAATTGATGATATACCTGAGTTTTATGGTTTAATCTTGAGTAAGGATTGGTCTGAGAAGCTCCATGGGTATATTTCTATCGATTGGTCTCATATGTGGCTACCCTACAAGGGAAATCCAAATCAAATAAAAATCAATCGGGAGAAACATATGACCCATACTGTCACCGAATTTGAACAGGAAAATCAACCAATAGCATTTAACAATACTATTTTGGGGAATTACTCTTCTGAATCATTCTTTGGCAATTATACTGCCCAACCATCCCCTTTCTCAGTAAACAATTTCACATCCCAAATCGAAAATTTTTCACAAACCGAGAGATCAAGATGTGTTAATGTTGCTGAGAACACTGTAAATAAAATTGTTCATAATTCCTTATTTTTGTCTTTATACTTTGACGGATCTAAATCTAGTGAAGGATCAGGAGCAGGGTGTATTTTAGTTAGCCCTGAGGGAGAAAAAATGATGTTGTCTTGTAGGTTGGAATTCAAATGCACAAATAACACAGCTGAGTATGAGGCCTTAGTTCAAGGACTATATAAAGCTATTGGCCTTAAAGTGCAATATTTGAAAGTGTTTGGTGATTCAGAGATTGTCATAAAACAAGTTAGAAATACAATTCATTGTCTTTCTAGTCACCTCAAGCACTATCAGTCTTTGGTCCAGGAACTTATATCCCATTTTTTAGCATTCAATATTTCACCTATTCCCAGATCCCAGAATGCAGCAGCTGACTTGCTAGCCAATGTTGATTCTAAACTCCTACCTTCTGAATATTATACCCTAGATAGATTTTCAGTAGAGTTAATTTTTAGACCATCGATTCCTGACAATGTCACCAATTGGCGAGTGTTCGATCACGATGAAGACATCTTACATTTCTTGACTTCCGACAAGTCCTACGATGATTAGATCATTGATGAAAGCGATCATGATCTTCAGATGAAAGAAAATCACGAGGAAAACTCAATACCAAAACCTGTGGTTAAACTTGAGGATCTCTACGATATTAAAGACAGGTTTAAATAGGTAACCAATTCAAAGCTCCAAATTTCTACCTTAAGATTTGAATTGATAAACCTTGGTACTGAGCAGAACCCTCAAAACGTCAATTTGGGATTAGGACTTTCTGTGGAAGAAAGGATAGCATTCATTAGATTATTAAAAATAAATAAACATGTCTTCGCTTGGAAATATGATGATTTAAAAACATACGATACATCAATCATCCAGCATACCATTCCAATACTTTCTGAAAAAAACCAGTTCAACAAAAGTTGAGGAAAATACATCTGAACTTAGAGAGTCAAATAAAATTAGAACTCAATAAACTCTTGAAAGCTAAGATTATTTTTCCTGTTCGGCACTCAAATTGGGTTTCCACTATGGTGCCTGTTAGGAAGAAAAATGGCGACATCAGGATTTGTATAGATTTCAGAAATCTGAATAAGGCAAGCCAAAAAGATAATTTCCCATTACCTACAATGGAGCAGATACTCCATTCAGTAGTAGGTTCTGAGCTAATGTCCTTTTTAGATGGTTTTTCAGGATATAACCAAATTTTGGTCCATCCTGATGACAGACTCAAAACTACCTTCAGAACAAAATGGGGAACTTATGCTTATCAAAAAATGCCTTTTGGACTTATTAACACAGGAGCTACATTCCAATGAGGAATGGATATAGCCTTCAAAGGATTGATCAACAAAACGGTAGTTGTCTATTTAGATGATATTACTGTATTTTCCAAGAAGAGATCCAGTCATTTACATGATTTAAATCAAATCTTTGAACGCTGCAAAAGGTATGGTATTTCACTCAATCCCAAAAAATCCTTCTTTGCTCTTAATCAAGGAAAGCTCTTGGGCTTCATCGTTTCCAAAGATGGTATTTATATTGATCTGGATAGGATTAAAGAGATTTTTGAAATTCCATTTCCTCATAACAAAAAATCCATGCAGTCATTTTTAGGTCAAACTAACTTTGTCAAGAGATTTGTTCCCGATTTTTCCCACATCATTTTACCATTACAAACCATGATTAAGAAAAATTCAGTGTTTAGATGGGGATCTGCAGAAAAGGAAGCATTTGATTCAATTAAACAATCAATAATCAATGCCCCCGCTTTAAACACTCCTAATTTTTCTAATCATTTCATATTGTATACTATCGCGTCTGATTCATCTTATGCAGCGGTACTCACTCAGATTAATGATCACAAATTGGAAGCACCGATTTCATTTTATAGTTCAAATCTTCAGGGTGTTGAACTAAATTATTCCAAAGTTGAAAAACAAGCCTTTGCTGTGGATAAAGCTGTCAAACATTACAGGCCCTTCCTTTTAAAAGCCCATACAAAAGTTATAGTTCCTTTTTCTGCAGTAAGGCAATTACTAATCCAAAGGGAATTAGGTGAAAAAAGGGAAAATTGGGTTACAGCACTTCAAGAATATGAATTGGAAATCAAGCCAGCAAAGATTGTTAGGGGCCAAGGTTTTTGCAGGTTATTAGCAAGAGCATCCAACATTCAAGAATCAGGTGATACAGAACATATTGAAGAAATCAACCAGATAAGTATCACAGATTCTGAATCTCAATATGTAGACTTGATCTTTTATTTTAAAAATGGATATGCACCTCCTAATCTTTCTTATAAAAAGACGAGCCATTAGATTAAAAGCAAAAAACTTCATAATCATTGATGATGTACTTTTTAGGCAAAATTATGATTCTATTTTATTAAGATGCCTAGAAAAACCTGAAGCACAAAAGGTTTTGCAGGAGCTACATGATGGACCAGCAGGATGACATTTTGGAGCTGACACAACAGCCCACAAAATCATTCATGCGGGATATTATTGGCCCACCCTATTCAGAGATACTCACGAATATGTAAGGAAATGCCGAAGTTGTCAAATCTCCAGTGGAAGACAAAGAAAACCAACTTTCCCTTTGCAACCAGTCAACATTGATCAACCTTTCGAGCAATGGCGATTGGATATCATTGGGGAAATAACTCCACAATCCTCCAAACAACATAATTATATCCTTACTGCTACTGATTACTTTGCTAAGTGGGTTGAAGCAATTCCTTTAAAAAAAACAAACTCTGAAGTAATTATAGAGTTTATAGATCAATTCATCGTTACCAGGTTTGGTGTCCCAAATGCTCTTGTTTTCAATAATGCATCTTATTTCTCTGGAAATGCTATGTTTGATTTCACTATTAAAAGAAGATTTAAATTGAAATATTCTGCAAATTACTATCCCCAGGGTAACGATTTAGCAGAATCTACCAATAAAAATTTAGTCAAAATTATTAAGCGAACTATTGAACAAATCTTTAATATTCGCACTATGGGCTGATAGAATAACACAGAAGGCTTCCATAGGTGCTTCTCCATTCAACCTTGTATATGGGAAAGAAGCAGTTCTACCAACCAATCTATTGCTTCCTTCTCTAGTCCTAGTTCAGTTTATTGAAGAAAGCCCCTCTTCTTCTATTCAACTTAGACTTGATCAAATCTTAAAATTAGAAGAAGAAAGAGAAAAGGCCAAAATTACTCACGCAAAACATCAGCAAATTATCAAGTCATATTTTGATTCAACTTCATCTAGTTCAAAACAGTTACAGGTTGGTGATCTAGTTCTGAAAAGGGACAAAGCCCATGAAGATAAAAGAAAACACACCAAGTTCCAGAAGATGTGGCTTGGACCATTTCAGATCAGTGAGAAGATAGGCCATTCCACGTTCATATTACAAGATCTATCAGGAAAGAGGGATTCTCTTCCTGTTAATGGCCTCATCTTAAAGAAATTCTTCAATTGAGGAGGTAACCCCTTCTCTTTTTATTTCAGTAGAATTTGTAGTTTTTAGGACCATTAGCAAATAAAGTTGTAAGATATCTTCCATTGGCCTTTGCTATACTGAAAAGTTGCTCAAAAGAAGTAGTTTTGATATTTACTTTTAAAATAGAAGTCTTAAAAAAAAGGAACAATTTCTAGGAAATTAGGTATATTCACATTCTGAAGCCCCATTTCATTCTTGTGAAATCTTCTCAAGATTTAGAAGTACTGTAAATCATTTTAATTCTTTCAAAATGGCCACAAAAAGGTTATCAATATCAAAACAAAAACTAATTCAATCTTAGTATCTTCAACTCTTACCCTACCATCCATTCTCTCTTAAGGAGAAAATTTTCCATCCCATTCATCCAAGTTTATGATTACTCAGAGTGTAATTCTAAAATATTTGATATAAAAGATAAGGGGTCATATTACAAGCCTGCTTACCATGATCATTGGGAAATAGTTTAACCGACATTACCAACACTGCATACCAAAACAGGGTAATGGCTTATAATCATAAGGCAAGGGGTCTCATCACAAGCCAGCTTGTTCAGTTAGATTACAACCAGTGAATGCCATTGTCAAACAACTGGCCACCAAACCAGGACAATGGTTTTTTATCTTACAAAATAATAGAAAAAGAAAAGAAATACAAAATATGAAAGCATATTTTGAATTCATTCTTTTAATCATACTCTGAAATGGATGGGATAATGGACAGTCAAATGGTTAAAAGGTATCCCTATCGAAACTATGAATGTTTGCTGGCAGTAGAGGCTCTACCTATGACAAAGGAGTCAATAAAAAAGGCTAAGTTTGAAAGGTTCTTTGTTTTATCATTATCAACCAATAGAGGCCAATTTAAAACTTAGAATGTATTTAATTTTAACAAGAGAAGAAATTAGCAAAAATAGCTCTTATTATATTCAGAATGTATGTATACCTAGTTATATTAGAATTTTCCTCTTTGATAAGATTTCTATATAAATAAAGTCTAAGTATTTCAATATTTCTCAGAGATAATTTTTTCTCGCAGCGAATCGCCAATTGTTGTGCTGTACAACAACCCCCCATTTCATAAAATTTTATTTTCAAAACCATAATATGAAATGGGTCCCTTTTAGATAAAATTGGTATCAACTTATCATCCCTCAAAAGGTCCGAAAAGAAACAAGACATTATAAAACCTTTTGAGTCAACATATAATCGGTCTTATAATAAAAAATGAAAAATTCTTTGTTATTGTGATAAAGCGATCACAAGATCTCATATCGGAATAACAAAGGATGCATAACAAAAGACCCATTGGTTTTCCCCGATGCGACAAGCACGAATAACCATCGGATATTGGGAAGGTAAGAAATCATAACTAAAGGCCCCCTCTCCTTGCTTCGATGTGATATCACTATCAGCGATCGGGGAGCGTAACATGCACGCAATAAAAAAGCCCTCTTCTAAAAGCTCCCGATGCGAATTAGTGATATTTCTAGCGGCAATCGGGGATTTTGCGATGACACCAATATAACTACTCAAGCATTCCTCCGATCTTCGATTGCGATAAAGCTAAGCGCGACTTTCAAAAAGGATTGATAAGGCTTGGGTATATTGTGTTAAATTATTATTAAAATCCTTTCTCTTCCCGATAGTGATTCACTTGCGCCCAACCGCCAAAACATCAAAGCCATGCTTTAATGAATTATTTGGCGAATAAACGATATGATGAGCATTTAAATGATTGACAGGTTTAAACGACCAATTAATGGAGCAGTTATGCCAAAATATCTTCAGAGATTGTATCCGCAGTAGTCTTATGTTAATCCTCCATTATTCATTGATTGATATAACTCTTTCATACTTCATTTGCGCCACCTATTCTGTGCATTACGTTCATTTTATCTCCTGCGCATAGCTCCTCTGAAGCAGCGAATTTAGGCCAAATGGGGAAGAAGTCTAAGAAATTTGGAACAGCTTCAGCTTTTGCAGTAACAGGACAACATACTACCGATCCGGGACCAAGTAAAAAAGGATTAATCTCAAACACCACATGTCTTGGTCTCAGTAATACTACTTGGCAGAGCATCTATAATCTGGTTGAGGCCGAAGAGCCTCAGGAAACATCAGTACAAGCTACAGCAGGCTCGAACCAGAAGTCCGAGGCTACCATAAAGGATTTGGCCAATTATTACCTACACCGGATAGCAGCTCAAGAGTAAATTCTTCCATACACAGATGTGGTAAGGTGGGCAGTTGAGGAAATTCCAATTACAAACATAACATTTTGCACTATCGACGGGAGAGTTTTCGGTTCATTTCAGCCCAATGATTTGAGACAAATGTACCATTTTCCCGAACCAGAGAAGAAGTATAATAAAGCATTTCTGGAGAAGTTCAGAGATGAAAATGAAACTGAATCAGCACCTATACGGGAATGGAGACAGAACCCAATGAAACACAAGCATGAGTCCTCGGGTAAGTACTTTGTCGATTCCTTGTGTTCTCCTTATTGTTATACTGGAGCGATGATATGTAGGATTTGGGGGTTGCATGACTCCTCAAAATTTTCAATAGAGATGGTACCTTTAATGGAAGCAACAGTCAATAGCGAAATAATGGATTGGGGGAATATATTATCTGATAAGTTAGTGACAACTATTCTTGAGTTCAGAAACAAAACCCGCATTACTGATAGGTTTATTCCTCCATTTTACTTTAGTGCCTACATCTTAGATACTCTCTTTTTTAACTCCGAATTTCCTGTGTGGGGGTGGAGATGGACTCCACAGGACCCCATGCCCATTCATATCTATCACCAAAAGTTGTGGAAAGCCCATTATAAACACTACCTATATCAAGTTTGCAATGGATTTATGTTACCCATTTACTATGCAATTATTTACAAACCTGCTCCTAAGATTTCCTCACAAGCAGAGATTGACTTGACAGCCTTAGGAACCTGGTTCGGAGAAGAAAAATTTACATATGTAAGAGTTTTCGGTAGTCATGCCAGACCTCATGTCCTCCCCTTGTATATACCCGACAAACTATTGGCTCGAGAGATAGCATATCAGCTTACATCTGCAGGAGCTACCAAGACTCTGAGGAATTCAAAGAAGCAAGTTTGGCCTCCTTTTCCTCTAAGGTGTGGAGTTTACACTCTGCATGACTATAAGCATGCAAAGAAAGAAGGAGAAAAGATAAATACACTTAATCTCGCCACTCTTCCTAACAGACGATTTGATCCAAACAAAGTCGTCTATAATGTACTAGAATAGGCAAAAATCACTAAGTTTGAACATAAAGAAGATGAGTTTGATGACCTGTTCTCCTCGGCCGAGTCAATATTTCAAGTTCAAGCGCTAGCTAAAATGAGATATCATGATGAAGGTTAGTCAAATTTAACAAAATTAGAGAGAAAAGGTTGCAAACTCTGCCTCTAGATTTGTTAGCCACTGCCTCGATGACATAGTCAAGTGGGCCTGAACAACGACTTACCAATGAACCTCCTGCTACATCAAATTTTTTTGAAGAAGTCCAAAGAAAAGAGCAGGAGGAACTCCAGAGGAAAGAACAGGAAGAAGTACAGAGGAAAGAACAAGAGGAAGCGCAAAGGAAAGAACAGGAAGAAGTACAGAGGAAAGAACAAGAGAGAATACATGAGGAGGAACAGAAAAGGCAGCAGGAGCAGAGAAGCAAGGATGTGAATGTCGATACCCAGATCGACTCAAGATTTCTCCAGGAATGGCAGCAATTCGATTCAATCATAAACAATCTAGAAAGCTCAAGAGATGTCGATACTTCCAAAGCAGTTGATACACAAGATACAACATCAAAAGAGGTTCCAAGCGAAGTAACCAACGGTCTACCTCCTACTACATACTTAGCAATAATTCCCAAGGATCCTTCGGATCAAATAATTTTGCAAGTTGAGGATATACCTCCATTGGATGTCTTTTATAGCCCAAAGCACAGGGTCGTAGTAAAGAGACAACGGAAGAGGAGAAGGATTGATCAACCTTCCTTGTTCCCTGAACAAATAGTGACAGCCAACATTGTTTGGAAGGAGGAGTTCGATCCTTCCGATGACCTAACAAATTTCTCCCAATATGTTGGAGCCTATTCGGCTGCCACCATGGACAAGGCATCAGAAGTGAGTAATTTGTTAAAAGAAAAAGACCAGGCAATTGTTTTGTTACAAGCACAGCTATTAGAGGCACAGTAGAAAGAAGAACAATTAGAACGACAGTTGTCAACGCAGCAACAGTTAAATAATCAACTGAACAAGCAGTTACATGAAGAGAAACAGAGGGTAGATTCGAGTGCGATTCAAAGGCAAAAATAATTATCGGAGGCATTAGAAAAATTGAAGACAATGAATGAATAGATGGTAAAGAAAAAAGATGAGAAAATTGCTCAATTATCAGGTCAAATAGAGAAGTTCAAGAGTCTTCCACAGCCTGCCGATTTCAGAGCAGAAGCATTACAGATTAATAAGGAACTGGTAACACAAATAAGATTATTATGTCATAAAATTGCTCAATTTGAACCCCTGTGTGACATAACAACACCAATAGTCAATAAATCAGTCGATGCTAGACAGGACTTAGAGCAGGCCGATGAGACCTTAACAAATTTCTTACTTGGCAGGACACTAGTGAGGGACAAGTAGCAAATTTGCCTAAAAATCATAGAATCCCATAAAGAAATTCTATTCATGGAGTGGCAGTCCCAATTGATGAAGGCAGAGAGAGCAGTTTCTAGATGCAAATTATCCACAAGTAATTTGATTGAATTGATTAACAATACTCTCTATTTATCTAATATGATCTCTCAATGTACACCAGGTAAATTACTATCGGCCAAAACATTGGAGCAATCATGTTATCAAGACCTAGAAAAAAATGGGAGATTGATCACAGGTATTAAAAGTTTAACTTGGGACACCTATTGCTTGTTCCTAGTAAAACCATATAGCCAGAGAGCCGCCCTCAAGTTCCTAACAGATGCAATCGGGTGTATCATTCTCGATATACACGATGCCACCTATTCGGCTCAGCTCAATTCTCATCTCAACCGCCCTCAAGAAGTGGAACCGATGCTAGCGATATGCCAACTCAGGTCAGAAGGCAAACAACCAGAGTGATGAATCATGCTACCGACTACCAGATTGTTGTGGGGGAGATATTCAAGATCAAGTTATACCAATTTAGTAGCATTTTTAATTTTGTAGTTTGTTAGTTTAATTAAGTATTTATAGACCCTTCCATGGATTTAGAAAGGGTCGTAAGTTTTTGTATATGACTTAAACCTGAAGTTGCACTACTGTACTTCAGGTATATTCTTTTATAAAGACTGGGCCAATTATTCCAATTTTGATAACGAAGCTTTATGTGGATGTGCACTACTGCCTTTATTTAAAAGTATCTCTGAGTCGAAAGAAGGAATTTGAATTTCGATTGATGTTAGGAATGATTTGCAGCTCATATGGTACTACTATCTATGTCTGAATTCATTCTTTTTATGTGAATTGTTATTTGATCATTCTTGCTATTATTGAATATATGCATGTGTTTTAACAGCATTCTTTATACTTTCCACTATTGGATGTTTACATCGTGCTTTTCTTCTAATCATACATGTATCAGTAATATAAAAAGATAAGTGTAACAATGTTTTATTAATTACTTTGTTCAACTATTTGAACAAAGAAATTATTATGTGAAGGAATGTCTATGTTTATTGAATAGAGTCATCTATATGCCTATTGATGAACAGAGATCATCAAATGTTGCACTTAAGAATAGAGGCTTCCTGGGATAGAATAGTCATTTTTATTTTCGCTTTTAGATTAAGTCATTCATTCATTATCACTTATTAGAAAACCAATGACTCATCCATCCCTTTTTATTCATCACTGGGAAACTGGTCCCATTATATCCAGTCGGAAGCACCATCCCAAACGGAAAAGGATTTGTATTAAGGTTCGGACCGGGTGGTTATCCCCCGATGTTGATGCAACGATTTTCGAGGCATTAATAGGTTGTAATGGCATCTCATTTAAGGGAGCAGATTTCCCTACCCTTTGGCAGCTATTGCACCTTTTGACATATTCTCTTGCATCTTCTAAGATGGATGGCCAATAATATCCTAAAGAAAGGATTTTATAGGATTTCCTCCTGTTAGCAAAGTGTCCACCACATGGATCATCATGACATGCTTTAAGAATATCAGGCATTTCATCTTCCCTAACACATCTTCTGATCACAAAATATGGCCCTGTTTTATACAATTCATTAGAAATCCATGAATATCTTAAACTATCTTGAACAATCTTTCTTTTCTGTCTAGGAAATAAATGTGAAGGTAACTTCCATGTAACCAAATAGTTAGCAACATATGCAAACCAAGGAGTTTGAGTAGTTACTACAAATAAGTATTCATCAGGAAACTTATCCTCAACTAGAGAGTCTTCTTTGATATTCTGAATATTGGACAACGAATCAGCAATTGTGTTTTGTTTTCCAGGTCTATTTAGCATAGTAATATTGAATTCTTGCAAAAGTAAAAGCCATCTTGTAACTCTGCCATTAGCAATAGGTTTATTCATTAAATATCTAATTGCAGAGTGATCAGTATGAACAAAAGTTTCATAGCCTGTTATATAATGTCTAAACTTGTTAATTGCATGAACAATAGCTAAGAACTCTTTTTCAGTCACAATATAATTCAACTCAGTGGCAGTCAAATTCTTACTTGTATAGTAAATGGCATAAGGAATCAAGTCTTTTTGTCCTAGTACAGCTCCTAGAGCTGTATTTGAAGCATCTGTAGAATACGGAAAGGAAGTTTCTAGTTTGGTCCTCTTAAGATAGGTGCTTCATATATTTTTCTTTTCAAGGCTTCAAATGCTAGTTGGCAATCAAGATTCCACTTGAATTCACAATCTTTTGTAAGCAATTTGAAAGAGTGGAGATGCTATTTTAGTAAATTTTTCTATGAATCTTCTATAATACCCTATAAATCCTAGAAAACTTCTAACATCTTTTTGGCAATTTGGAATTGGTAACTTGGAGATGACTTCAACTTTAGATTTGTCTACTTTAATCCCATCCCTTGAAATGTGATGTCCTAAAACAATAACTTTTGTAAACATCATAAAGAAATTTTCATGGCTTAATGAAAGGTTCATTTCTTTACATATTTTAAGGACTTTTTCCAAATTTTCCAAGGCTTCTTCAAATGTGTTACCATAGATTGTATAATCATCCATATATACCTCTACACAATCATGTATTAGATCAGAAAAATTCCTAGTACTGCTCTTTGGAATGTTGCAAGTGCATTACATAATCCAAAAGGGAGCACTCGGTAGGCAAACGTTCCCCATGGACAAGTAAATGTGGTCTTATCCTGATCTTCAGGTGCTACCGAATTTGATTATAGCCATTAAAACCATCCAAAAATGAAAAATATTTTTTACCTGCTAATGTATCTAATACCTAATCTATAAAGGGCAAGGGAAAGTGATCCTTCAAGTTTCCTTTATTCAATTCTCTATAATCAATGCATACCCTCCATTTACTGTTCTTTTTAGGCACTATTACCAAGGGAGAAACCCATTGGCTATTTGAGATTGGGTAAATGAAGTTTACATTGAGTAGTTTTTGGAGATCTTCTTTCACAGTCTCCCAAAGATTTGGATTCATCCTTCTCTGAAGTTGTCTGATTGGTCTATTGTTTTCCTCAATATAGATATGATGGATACAAGTCTTAGGGTCAATACCTTTCATATCAGTATACTCCCATGCAAATGTAGCATAATGTTTTTGTAAGATTTTGGTTAGCTCCTCTTGTTGCAATTTCTCCAAGTTTTTCTTTATATTCAATGTTCTACCTGGAAAATTTTCAATTGCAGAGCTGCCGAACTCTTCCATGGAATAAAGAGACATCTACCTAGGTGACAAGTATTCAATATCAAAATTTAACTGAAATTGTTCATGATCATATTATGAAGATGTTTCAAATTTTTTAATGTGTTCAAAATTTGACTATCCTCTCTAATTTCTGATATAGTAAAGATAGGTTGGATAACATCTTCATCGTCAACCCAGTCATTGTCATCTATTTTCGTAATTGATTTTGCTGGAGGATACAAAGTAAATTTCTTTGTTGAACTACCATCAGAAATGTAAATGTCACCAGATCTACAACTAATAAAAGCATCAATTGTGGCCAACCAAGGTCTTCCTAAGATGAGTGGGTGTCCTCCGAGATTATTCTTGGGAGTTAAAATCATGAAATCCATAGGATATTCCTAAGTATCTAAGGAGACTAAAATGTCTTCTAGCACACCATCTGGTTTGATTACTGATCTATCTGCAAGTTGCAGTAAGATAGGTGTGTAAAGTAGATTAGGAAGTTTAAGCTGTTCCATAGTCTGTCTACTCATAATGTTTATAACTACCCCTAAGTCAATCAATGTATTTGGAATTTCAATCCCATTTATGCGTGTCTTGACAATTGGAATTCCTGGACCCACATATTTCTACATGGTAATCTTTCCCATCATGATATCTGTTATTTTTCCTACCAAGTGAATTCTTTTTGTGTCTCTTGGTTTTCTTCCCGGTCTTTTGATACTCAAATCCTTTATTATTTCTGCTAGAATAGGAATTTCTCTAATGGCTTGTAACAAGGGAATCTTGATACAAACATTCTTTAATTCACCTAGGAAATCATAACTGGGCAACAAGACCTATTTTTCCACTCCTCTATCAATTTGTCATCTCTCAAGAAAAGGAGGTGTGGAAGTAGATGCAGGTTGCTCAACTATAGGAGTTGTGTTTATTGATTCTTTTTCTTTTTCTTTTTGAATGTTTTGGTTTTGAAGGGATGTCTCCTCAAAACTTTTTTTGACTTTCAGAGAGTCTTCCTCAGAAGAATCTTGCTCTTGAATATCAATAGAAGGTTTTTCCTTTTCTAAAATCCTACCATATCTAAGTTGAACATCATTACGATCTAGAGGAACAATCATGTAAGTAGGAAACTGTTGTCCTTCTACCATGTAAGCATTCTGAGGGCTTTTATTATTTGCATTTGGTAATGGTTGGGCTAGTAGTTGATTTGGCCTTTGTTGAAATGGAAGTAAGAGTTGAGGATTTTGACTTTGTTGAGGAGGTTGATGTTATGGAAATGGCAATGAAAGTTGAGGGATTTGATTTGGAAGTTGTGGTTGTTGATTTTGCTGTTGATTTTGTGGGGGAGGATAGCTCTGATAAGATGGACGATATTGATAATATTGAGAAAATCTCCCACAAGGATTTTGTACCTCTTGTGCCCATGGTTGAGATTGATACTGATTTTGAGGTTGAGGCCAAGGTTGTTGCCAAGAATTCCAATTTGGTGGGGGCTGAAAATTCATTGCATTGTTAAATCCTTGATTTTGTGGCCCTTGCCAAGGTCTTCTTGTAACAAAACAAAGAGGTTCTACCTAATTTGGGACTATTTCCTCTTGAAAGACAGCCTTAAACCTAGGATTGAAGGAAAATCCTTGGTCTCATGACTTTCTGAACAAATCATACAAGTTTCTACAACTTTTGTATCTAAAGGGCATTCCCTTAGAGCATGTTTCTTCCTGCATTTTGGAAAAAAGATGGATAAAGAATCTACTTCTGTTTTCTGCTTTTTTTGGATTTTGAGGGTCTCTAGCTGCTCATTAAGGCTCCCTAAAATACCAGTTTTGAACTCATCAAGGATATTTCCAATTGCTGCCCTATTTACTGTTCTAGTCGCAGATTTGTTTGCTCTAATAAGAGAAGGATCTCTAGGCCCTTTCCCAGTTTTAGATTTCCCTCTTGAGAGATGGACACATAGTTACTATGTCACTCAATGGAAGTTGAGAGATGTCTCCCTTCCCCATCATGTTTAAGATACCTATCCATTCATCTCTAATGGCTTTTAACAAAAGGGCTTTCAAGTTCTCTTCATCTAAGTTTTTCATTTTTTCTCTTTTCAAGTTGTATTGGAACCTCTCAAGCAAATCCTCTAATTTTTCATCTTCCTTTTGCATCATTTTGAAAACCTCATCCTTATGATTGGTAGGCATACAGTAATCCAAGTAACTATCCAAAAATCCCTGCCTCATATCATTCCAAGTCCTAATGGATTGAGTGACTAATTCCATAAACCATTTTAGAGTAGCCCATTTCAGTGTTGAAGGGCACAATTTGAGTTTTTGAGAGTCATATAATTAGTCATAAGTTCGGCATAAGACTTCAAACTCAAACAAAAATGTTTCAGGATCCTCACTTCTCAACCCATAAAAGTTTGGGAGGATGGATGGTCAAATGTTTTCCATTGTTGTATGGGTTTCCTCATCTACTATAGGGAATCCAAATGAGTTATCTCCTTCCCTATTTCCTCTAACTCCTCCATTGTTACCTCTACCTCCTCCATTGATTCCTCTACCTCTACATCTACCCCCTCCTCCAAATAATGAAAATTCTCCATATTGCTCTTCTTCTGCCATGATAGTTTCCTCAGAATCTTCTGGTTCTTCTATTAATGGCTGATGAGAGAGAGTTTCTATTTCTTCTTCTTCTATAGGTATTCCTACTTCTTCAACTACAATAATTTCCCCTAAAGAGGTGAAAAAGGGTTCATCTCCTAGATCTGGTTTAGTAGATGAAGTGAGAGAATCTTCAAATTGAGTTGCTTCCCCTTGAATTTCGGGAATCCTAAGGCTGGGAGTATGAGTTTGGGATGGAGGTGTGTCCTTTCTAATCCTTGGTGGAGTAGTTGGAATTTTGACAATCGAACTTCTACCCCTAGCTATAAATCTACCCCTAGAATCTCTTTCTCTATGCATGTCATTTTTTGTTGTTTTTGATGATTTTTTTAGACTAATAATTCTTTTTCTGATCCTCCAGATTACACAAAATACAAGAGGAGAGAATACTCGAGAAATTATTAATTTTATTATGAAAGTAAGAGATAGGCTACCTAGTTACACTTCCCCAGCAACGATGCCAAAATGTTTAGTCAATTTAGTGTCCTAAATTGCTACATAAATTATCAATCCAGGTGTTGTAAACTGATGAAGTGTAGTGCACTATATGTGCTAGATAACCTTTCTTATGTCACTATTTTCAATTTTATGTTGTTTTTGGGTTTTGTTCTTTTGACCTCCTAGAATGTTGCAATGTAATTGAAATCCTAATCTATTGCTAAAGTGAGAGTTTAAAAGTACTTTTTAGGTCAAGTTTGGAAGTGGAGTTTCAGGAAGATGAAGACAAAGCTTATTTTCTTTCTTATTGTAATGTTTTCCAAAATATGAGCTTAAAAGGCTCCTAAGACTTCTATCTGCAAAATTAAAACTTGAATGAGAAAATGAACGTGCAACTATCTATATCAAACCAAGAATGAAGTACTAGAAATGAAACTACTACTACTGTTGTCTATTCTATCTGCAAAATTAAATTCTAATGAACTACTCCAATTAAACTAAAGGCAAAAGTAAAACTTTGAAACTGATTTTAAACTAATGATCAACCAGTGATCTCATCCATAAACATAATACTTTGACAATTAACTTGAAAATCAGTCATCAACTAAAGGCTCTGGAAATATCATCTTATAGCATGAGAAAATGACATTAAACTATCTAACTCTACACTAATGAACAACAAGTAAACTCATTTATAAACCCAACACTTTGCTAATTAACTTGAATTCATCAGTGAAAGGCTCTGGAAATATTAGCTTATAACATGAGAAAATGACATTAAAAACTACCTAGCTTTAAACTAATAAACAACAAGTAAACTCATTTATAAACCCAACACTTCGCCAATTAACTTGAATTAATCAGCTAAAGGCTCTGGAAATATCAGCTTATAGCATGAGTGACTATATTAAGAAAGAAAATGTATTGAACAACAAGTAAATCTCATTCATAAACTCCATATTTCGCCAATTAGCTCTGAAGATAAACCATCAACCAAAGGCTATGGAAACATGTACTTATGTAATGAGTGTCTATCCTATTGAGAAAAAACATAAAACAACTTGAACTTGGAAACTAAAGAACAACAGAAGAAGTGAGTCCCAAAAATGCTACTTGATGCAAGTTTAAAATTACAACTAAGAAGCTCGAGCACAAACAAATTTAAAGACCTATTGCTACTCTGAAATGCATCTATCAGGGTTAGTAAAAACAAGTGACAAGTTGCAATACATATACAATGTTAAAACAATTATAAACATAAGAAAAACACCAACAATATATAGTTGAGTGAAAGAAAATACAAATGGAAATATACAGAAATGAAAAAGAAACCTCAGCCATGTAGGGGCCCTTTGCACAACCTTGGATTAGCAACGCAAATCTACTTCACACGCTCATGCAGCCATATATGAAAACAAAGTTTTTATGTTATGAAAACAGAGAACTATGTGTCTCTTGATTAAAAATGGAAATCATACTATTTAAATAGTAAAAACATTAACTTGTCTGCATTCCAAATGCTTGAATTTATAGGAGAAATTCATAATTGTTTCTAAGAGGAAATTCTTCTACGATAGACACGTGAACAGGTCATGTATCAAGGATTTAGCCTTCCGGTTGGCATAAATAGTAAATCTCTACATAGTGGGTGTTGGATTTAGTTATGCAGGTGGAAAAACAAATCCTGAGGTTCAGGAACATGCCTCAGACTGAATTGCATGTCAAAACAGAGTTCTAACTGCTGTATAACTTCTACGTTGACTCCCCTTTGACCGGGGTCTTTTCCCTCGAATCTGATCAAATGAATAGGACCCTATCCATGTGTTGACATTTCCTGAGCTACCCATGTGGCTCATTCCTCTTCTCGACACCTCTAACCTGCAAAAGTATGAAGATGGCTATGGAATTGCCAGTTAGCTGCATAAAGTGGCTACATTCCGTAGATGAGAAACAAAACCTTATCCAAATAACACACATAATAATATAATTTGAAAACCACTAAAATGTACTCCTGGAATCAACATGTAATGACTTTTGATGGTTTAGGATGCACTGGTATGGGAAAACAGAGGAAGAAGTGTGAAGAAAATGCTTGAAAAAGAGATAGTTTTCGGGCTCAACACAACTATCCCTTGGAGGTGTTAACTTCCTTTGTTTTTCTTATGCACAAGTCTTCACAACATGATGATGTAGTTGAAAGATGAAAATTAAAAACTTTTGGTGACAAGCCCACCAAAATAGCTCATAAACAAAAGAATAAGCCTCTCAAGAGGTCAAATGATCAATAATACATTTCATTGGGCCCTCTAAGAAGCCTGATGAAGTCCATAAGTTCCATAATGATGAATAGAACTTAGAAAAGTAGTGGATAAGGGGATGGCCCCTTGTTCTCCAAATAATAAACCTATGGTGCTCCCAATGGGTGTGAGGGCACACAAGTAACCTCACAGGTCTCAAAATAGATAGAAGTTTCTTATAGACCATTAATAAGGGCTCAGATGATGGTGTAACCATTTCAATATAAAAGTCTCGGGTCACCTGCCAAGTGCATGGTACAACTATGGGGTGAGTTGGCCATGGTGAACCAGGTGCAACTTCCTTGTCTGATAGGGGAATCTCGAGCAATCTCTTAACATCTTTGGGGATCCATGGAGTGTTGTCTATTGTTGTGGAGGCCCATAGATCTCTACACACACCCTACATTTGTCAATGTATCCCTTTGGAGGGTTAGGTGTAATGTTCCCAACTTAAACAAAAAGTGATATACAAAATCCAATTTGATTTTGCACAGAAAAATTAAACTATCATCAAATATTTAATACACAACAAAAATAGGAACCAGCTGATCCATTTTATTTATTAATGGAGAAATGTACAATGGTATGGAAAGAGCACCTGGGCTTACCTCAAGGGCAAGCTAGACAGAACCCAAGTGTCGACAATAATCCCATATTCTAGAAAGAAACTGCTCCTCTAAAGATGTGCATTGTCTCCTAGTTATGACAATAATTAGATGGAAAGGAGCTGTAAGAAACCCTGCCTCCGGTGCTCAGAAAGGCAAAAACCCAGAAAAAAACTAAAAAGGGTTTGGCCTGGAACCAACCACCCAAATTCAACCTCCTTTAAGGCCTATTCTCTCCAAGCAACTCCAGCAGAATGGCCTGCAAGAAATGGCCTCAAAGTCTTCCTCCCAGCTCTAGAAAGGAAGCAAACTTCACTCCAAATGGCTCCTTCAGCCTCCACAACAAAGCTCAGACTCAAGGGCTAATACTCTACCCACTAAATGAGCTCCCCAAACACTACCTATGCACTCGTCCAGGTAGTGTGAAAGTTACAGTGGCAAGCTTGAAGCTCAATTAGCTCCCAAACTCCCCCAAAGGCTGACAATCCTCCTTAGTCTCTCCTCTGGAAAATCTCACAGCCAAACTCCATTGCTTAGCTCCACAAATAACTTGGCCTTCTCTCTCACTACGTCCTCCAAAAATACACACTACCTGGAAGAAAATTCTACTACTGGAAATCGCAATGTGAATATCCCCATGAAGAAATGAAGGAAACCTTCCTAGGGTGGCACTCGAATTCCCCTAAAGAAAGGATGAGCTCTTCGCCTGAAGAACTCGTGCTAAAAATCTAGTGATTCATCTAAGTAGCTTGAGCAACCCAAAGAGAATTGATATACACTCATGAATGAATGAGAAGAGGAGAGTTGCGCTCCTTATATAGTTTTCATGGGGGAAGTTTCCCTCCATTTCATCATCCATCATGGGCCCTAATTAACCAACACCATGCAAAAGTTATCTCCCCTCTATGCATACCAAACTAGGGAGTGTGTAATTCCCTAGTGAGGGTGGCCCCCATGTGTAACTTAAATTTAAAACAAAACATATTCTCCTAGTCTAATCTCCTAATATCGAATGGGATCCACTAACTCCAACATTGGCCCCATAATACAAAATTAAACCTTGTTCCAAAATTATTTAGGAAGGGACATTACACTAGGACCATGTATAGGGAGACCAAACCCAATATGTAAACCATCTGCAATCCTGCATAAGATCCAATGTGTCCCCTACCCTTCCAGTACTAAGGAAATCAAGTTAAAGAACTTACAAACCATGGAAAACAAGTGTGCACTTCATAATGGCATGCTAATGTCTCCAAGCTCTAAATGGGGTTAACCATGTACCCTATTAGGTGGTTTCTACCTTTAAAAGGTATAGTATGTCCAAGGTACATCCTTCAAATGGTGGTGGCATGTGATAAAGAGATGAATGGAGTATGATTGAAAGGGGCAACCCTGAGCCACATGTTGCAGTACAAGGATAGTTAGTAAAAAGGAAAGCTCACACTTGGGTAATGTATAGGAGGGAGAAATCATGGTACATGAGGTGACTCGACTTTGATTTTTCCACCCTTCTTTATATGCCTTCTTCCTTTTATGATTTTTCTTTGATTAACTACTCGGAGCTCAAGGGATAAGAGCATGATGTGTAAGGTATAACAGCGGATACCCCCTTTGAGGTAGTGAGATTCATTGTTGACCAGGGGTTGGGACAATCACAAGTTCTTGAATGATAAAGGAGGCTCATCTAGGGCCTATAGGAACTATAGAAACTAGGGTGATGGCCATGATAAAGGGGTAGCGCTCATGTATTGGATTTTTCCCATGTGCTAAACGTGTTTTTCGTGACCATATTTTTCATTTTGTGGTACATTTTCTAAATGAATGTGGCCAACTATGCCTTTACTTCTCTTTTTAGTTGTGTCAACCTTCTGGGCATCATTCTAGGCCTGACCCAAGGTGTGGGAAAGGGCAGGGGGAGGCTAACCCTATGTGGACCAAGTGGAGGAATGTGGACCTAGGTGGGAGAAATGATGGATATGGTTATAATGAGCAGAAGGGGAATGATATGTGTGGAAGAGGGAGCATGACGACACAACCAAAATCAAGGTTTCCCATGTAGTATCATTCCTAAATCCTAAAGGTCAATAAAGGATAACCCATGGGACAAAATTCCAAGGTTAAAATCAAAGGGAGGTCTAGGGGAAATGAGCACAGACCTAGCCCACTCTTTCCGTTGAATCCACCCATTAATTTGTGCCCAAGAGTATCCATGATAAGAAAACTACAATACTCAATGACCAAATGACAAGTCATACCTTTGGGTTTGGAAGGCCCAACTTCAAATATACGATTATGATACAAGGGTGAGGGAGCACATGGATGGCTCAGGTGGTGGAGAAATGGCACAACAAGCTTGTTGGTGGTTGCAAGCTTAGGACTACCTTGGAGAAATTTTTTCTCCTAGGGATATCACCCACAAAATGGTGGGTAATATTTAGCTCCAACTAGGACGTGATCTCTCGGAAAAGTGAACGAAGATACTCAAATGGGAGGTCATGAGAACTCCAATAATCTCCATGTTACCGTAGACCTGTTATCTTCACATATAATAGATGAAAAACATGGGGCAACATGATTTCACGGCGTCTCATGATCACACATGCTTGGATTAGACCAATAAAATCGACTCATAGAAGTAAACTTTCAAATGCAGCTTTTAAATCTAAATGTGGCTAATCTATCATGAGAAATATCATATGACATTATTTCTAATGAAAATTAGCATGCAACGCATCCTACTCTACCATGCATATGGTACAATATCAAGTCTCAAGGGAAGCAATGATACGACTTAACTTTACCAGCTCGGGCCAAAGTTCATCGTTGATTCCAACAATGTAATAATAGTCCTCACTAACTTGTTCATGAATCTTGACATGCATTGGGTCTCTATCAACCAAGACCAAGTCCCTGACCTTATATTCCTTTTTAGGCTTCCATTTTTTCCTCATCTTGTGATTTGGTCATTTGAGAATGCAAACTTCTTGTAATGGGAGAATAGGAGAAGGCTTCTTGATTTGATGTGTTTCATAGTATGGGATTAGTCCAGGCTTAATCACATGAGAAAGGTGGGCAGTCTCTCTATAGAGGAAAAAAGGGGTACCATCAGTTTGTGGGATAGTAGTATATGACAAGTCCATTTGGATATGGCCTCCAACTATGGCTCCCCACTTTCTAGATAAGAACATCCCCATCCATTAGGGACATTTATGAACACAACATCCATGAGAAGTGATATATCAGGGTTTTGGATTAGAGTTAAAACCACATTACCCTTTTGTATGGCTCTGTGATGTTGAGACCCAATTGATTCATAACTTTTAAAGGCATGAGGCTTGCGGAAGCTGCTGAGTCTAAAATACAATTGTGTAAGAGGAGGTCACTGATAGCCAAAATGAGCATAAATGGTTCATACCCAAGGTTTCAATCAGGAATATGAATGTTTTGTATGTCTTCAGGTGATTCTTCTTCCAGAATACCTAGGGAATTTTTTATTTGTAGTTATTGCTTGGGAAGTTTTGCAATCTCTTTCAAAGGAATGGGTATGGTTATTTTCCCTATGGAAGCCCCTACGTCAATGTCAAGCCAAACTCTTTCCCCTTCTCTTTCTTCTTGATGTTTTCTTTATATGGAGGATCCTTTCTTGAATTGGCTTTGGTTGGGGAATTCTTTTTTGGAGGAATTTCAGGGAGAGACTCCTTGGGAGGGGCTTTCTTGGGAAATGACTTCTTTAGGTGTTTCCTTAGAGGTTGTAGGGTCTTTATTATTGACCTTTCATCAATTTTGGACCCCTTTGAACCTTCCCTTGCTAACATTATTAAGAACGGATTCTTCCTTTCCTTCCTTAAGGGTGACCTCACTAATGGGAGGATGCATTTACGAGCCTCCTAGTAAAATGTTGAAAATGTTAGATTCTCAAGGTTAGATTGCTCATCTATTTCTTCATCATCACTCTCCTCCTTTTCACATATCTCATCTTTGAAATACAAGTCTTGCTCAACTACATTAGTTGGAGCCAAAGTGTTTGGGATTTGAGATGAGCTTGGCTTATTCTCTTCATTTTTCTTTTATGGAAAGGGTTTTCCTTTTAGAATATAACTAGATTTTTGGGCCCTTTCCAAGACAGTGATTTTATTCATGATAACCTTCCCACATGCTTTGACTTCTTCACTAAACTTCTCCATTTTCTTAATGATGGCCAGGATGGTCTCTTAATGTTTATATTTATATTTCTCCTTCTTCACCCCAGTTTTAGTGTTAGTGTAGTCAGTGACATCCACTTTCGAGATCTGTAAGTTTTCCTCAACCTCCATTTCTATTTCTTTGGCTTTAGCCAATGTGCAAGGTTTCTTGTCCCTTAATTCATTGGTCAAGTGGCCACGCATAAATTTTATGAATTTTTCAAGGGTGTTAGCAACAAAGGGTTTCAAATGATCAGGGATATCCCTGACTACCCTACCAATTTTTTGAATGAATTCTCGAATGTCTTCCCTCCCCCTAGTTATTTGATATAATTTTTCAATGTTAAAGGTTCCTTGGGAATTGCATGACCATCTCTTCATGAATAGGTCCTCAAAGTCATCAAAGTCTTTTATGCATGATGGGATAAGAATAAGGTACCATTCTCTTGTTTTTCCTTCAAGCAATAGAAAAAAAAAAACATCATGAGCCTATCTTCATAAAAAATAATTCTAGGAGACACGTGCCAATAAAATTCTTCAAAAAAGTCACTGGAAATCTAGGTACTATCACCTTTGAATTTGGGTAACCATCGATTGTATTTTTCAGGTAATGGTTTAGGATCATTACTCAAATTCAAGGGAGCGAAAACACAAACCAAATGTCTCTCACTTTTTCTCATCTTAGGTTGGTCTTGTTTTGGCTTAGTGTTATAGCTAGATGCCATCTTTCGGGAAGGATCACTGGCCTTTTCAAATTTAGGGAGAAGAGCGGTCCCAATATGTGATGGGGCTCTTTCCTTCTTCCTTTTTATAGCATCCCTATTTTTGGAAGGAATGTTGTCACTTTCAAGTAAATTAGGAGTTTTAAGAATGAGTGGAGTCACTAGGGGAATAATTGAATTGTTGTCAATGAATAAATTCCTCAATCATTCACTAGGAAGGTAGACCTACTTCCTCCCCGAAAATGACACTAAAATGTTAATGCTCAAACTAGCAGGGATCCTAGAGGGGTACTTGCCAGGTCAAGGGAAACAATGAAGCTAAAGCCCACTGTCACCACAACTTAAGCTTCCTACTTTTTACGGACTCTCACCGATGGGAGGAGGCCCGATGTATAGAGAATCACTTATGAAGGATAGAATAAGTAAGATGGATATGAAGTGATCTCGATGACCCTATCCTAAGAGAGACTCAAGAGTGGGACTTTCTTTCTTCTTAAGCAAGGTACAAGGTTCCCTATGATAGCGGAATAGAGATTTGCGGGATTGGCTTAGAGAATGTGACTTGCAAAGGAGATTACTAAACCCTAAAATCCTCGTGGAACTTGGTTTCCTAAGTGATTTTTGAAGAGTTGACTTTAATAAGATATGGGACCATATGAGACCGAGTGGACCCAAGTTAAGTCAAGAGGAAGGAGTTTAGCAACCAATGACAATCGTGACCTAAACAACGAAGGAAGGGGATCAAAGAAAGGATATTCACTTAAATTTTATAAAATGATCCCTATGAGGTACTAACCAAGGGAAACCTAGAGAAAAAATTGGTCTCAAGGCCAGGGCTTGCGATATCTCACAATCCCACCATTGGAATTCCTTAAAATTTGGAGGATATCAAGGAGACACACTAGCATAGAAAATTCCAAGTGCTTGGAGTTTTTCTATGGGTAGTTTGTTGGGAAAGTGATGCCCTAGGGAGCCACCTAACATGGCTAGACCTAGATAAAAGAAGGAAAGGTGAATAAAAATGGGTTTTAATGTGATCACCTTATGGTAGACTAGTGCCTAATCCATTGGGGAGATTGGATTCAAGAATAATAATGAGAATGGAATTTGTTTATAAGTCAAGGAGGCTTCAAGGACTACTTCACTTAGCATTAGGGAAAAAGAGAGTGACTTTAAAGCTTTATAAATCATTTTTCAAGATGCAATGGATTATCAATATGAACTCAGCCATATAATTATCCCTAGGAAAATTCATTCAACATGCATGGCCCATAAATAGAGAGATGTTATCTAGAAACAATAATTCCACAATTTTCGCAATGATGCATGCAATAATTAGCCCTAGTATAGCGAAAATCCCATTGTCAATGCATGTGACAAAGTAAAAGAAATAATAGCATTAAATTTGTACTTACATGTATGAGAATGTATACAAGTGTCAACAAATTTCCAATCAAGAAGCACCAAGACTAGAATAGATAATCCAAACATAAAAATTCTTTTCATGCTCCAAAATTTTGTCCAACAAGAAGGAATAGTGAAAATATCTAAAGAGATACAAGTCCAAAACCAAGTGATGATTCTAAAATGAACTGACATCACTTGTATTCATACAATCCTAATGAGTTTTATTTAGATAATTAGGCCTACATTAGTCCCTAGAATAAAATAATGTGCAAAATAACTAACTTTTGGTGACAAGACCACCAAATTAGCTCATAAACAAAAGAATAAGCCTCTCAAGATGTCGAATGATCAATAATACATGTCACTGGGCCTTATAAGAAGCATCATGAAGTCCATAAGTGTCATAATGATGAATAGGACACCCAAAAGTAGTAGATAATGGGTTGGCCCCTTATTCTCCAAATAATAAACATGTGGTTCTCCCAATGGGTGTGAGCGCACACAAGTAACCTCATGGGTCTCCAAATAGATCGAAGATGCATATAGACCATCAGTAAGGGCTCATATGATGGTGTAAGTGATGCCATATTATCATAAAAGTCTTGGGTCACCTGCCAAGTGCATGGTACAACTATGTGGCCAACTAGGCATGGTGAACCAGGTGCATCTTCCTCATCCGATAGGTGAATCTTGAGCAATCTATGAACATCTATGGGGATCCATGGAGATTTTTCTACTTTTGCGGAGGCCTATGGCTCTCTAGACATGCCCTACATCTGCCAATGTATCCTTATGGAGTGTTAGGACCCTGTATAAGGAGACCAAACCCAAAATGGAGACCATCTGCAATCTTGCATAAGATCCAATATGTCCCCTATCCTTCCAATACAACAAGTCATTTAAGGAAATCAAGTTAAATAGATCACAAACCATGGAAAATAGGTGGGCACTTCATAATGGCATGCCCTTCCAGAGTGGGCTTTGGCATGTGCTAATGTATCCAAGCTCCAAATGGGGTTAAATTAGGTACTCTATTAGGTGGTTTCTACCTTTAAAGATGATAGTATATCCAAGGTACATCCTTCAAAAGGTAGTGGCATGCTATAAATATATGAATGGAGTAGGAGTGAAAGGGGAAGCCTTGGGCCACTATTGCACAAAATATTGTCACCTTGGCGTTCTACAATCTGTATAAGTCCATTGTCACTCATACTTTCCTCCTTTGCAAGTCTTAAGCCTTAGTTCCTCATATCAAGCCTTGAAAATAAGAGAAAGCCATTAAAAGTCTCTAAAACTCTGGTTTCACACTTTCTCTTAGCATTACCAGCGGTCCCGCACCTAATGGTCATATTCCTTGTGCACCTGACCGCTCTGTCTCTATGTTAAGGCGCAAGTATGTTCTTTAAAACTCACTTTGAGTCATTTCTAGAAGCTTCTAGAAGGAATCTTGAGGTGGCAAGTTCGCTCCCTTAAGGTTCATGTATCCCATACCTTAAGGAGCTAACCTCTTGATGTGAGGAGCTTATCCCTTTGAAGGAGGACTCTATCCCTTCATAGGTTGACCTGCAACATCCTTCCTTTGCACTATAAAATGAAGCATTCGGTTGGTTACTGGAGAGGTTAAAAGCTGAATATTTTGAGGTGAAATGCTATTGGAACATAGTCTTCCTGGTTGAGCTTTTGTGAGGAGAGATTACATACCTCTTTGATCTCATTTGGAAGGGTGTGAGGCTTGTCAAAGTAAAGGAGACTCCTATTTCGGACCCTAGGAAGAGCTTGTACAACATCAAGGCTGAAAAGGTTGTAAGGTTCTTCTATTTCAAAGTTAATACAAATAAGTTTGGTTTTATCAATAAGCTGTGTTTTATGGTTTATTTTATGGATTCCTTGATCACCATAATGAACATGATTTATGATATTAGCTATGCAGGTGCTATTTGATGTGTGATTGTTTGTGATTACAGGTTCTCAAAAGGAAACTCTTTCAGATGATTGAAGTATGGCTGCTACAAACTAGTGTTGGAATTAAGGTAGGGTCTAAACACCTCTATAGTTTTTGTTATGAATCGTATATTTTTAGAGAAAGATAGATTTGCTTGTCCTGCTTGTTGCTAGATATCTTTTGATACTAGGGAGATCAGCCTTGTCTGCAAGATCGATTTATCTGGCCAATAGCCACATGTTGGGGTACAAGGGTAACTAGTAAAAAGGGAAGCTCACACTTGGGTATATAATATATAGGAGGGAGAAATCGTGGTACATGAGGTGCCCCAAATTTGATTTTTCCACCCTTCCTTTTATGTTCTTTGAATTTTATGATTTTTATTTGATTAACTCCTTGAGGCTCAAGGGATAGAGCATGATGTGTAAAGTATAGCAGTGGATACCCCCTTTAAGGTAGGGTGGTTCATTTCCCACTAGGGGTTGGGACAATCATGAGTTCTTGAATGATAAAGGAGTCTCATCTAGGGCCTATAGGAACCAGGGTGATGGCCATGATAATGGGGTAGGGTTCATGTATTGGATTTTTCCCATGTGCTAGATGTGTTTGTCCTGACTATCTTTTTCATTTTGTGCTACATTTTCCTGTTGAATGTGGCCAATTATGCTCTTCTCTTTTTAGTTGCATCAACCTCTAAGGTATCATTCTAGGCCCGACCCAAGGTGTGGGAAAGGGGAGGGAGAAGGCTAACCTTATGTGGACCCAGTGGAGGAATGTGGACCCATGTGGGAGAAATGATGGATATGGTTATAATGAGAAGAATGGTAGTGATATGTGTGGATGAGGGAGTGGTACCACACAACCAAAATCAAGGTTTCCCATGTAGTACCATCCCTAAAGCAAAAACTTCAGTAAAGGAGAACCCACAGGACTAAAGTCCAAGGTTAACATCAAAAGGAGGTCTAGGGGACAAGAGCACAAACCTAGCCCACTCTTTTTTCCTAATTCCCCTATTAATTCATGCCCAGAAGTATCCATGATAAGACAACTACAATACTCAATTACTAAATGATAAGTCATACATTTAGGTTTGGGAGGCCCACCTTCAAACATACAATAATGACAAATGGGTGAGGGACCACATGGTTGGCTCAGGTGATAAAGAAATGGCACAATGAGCTAGTTCTTAGCTATAAGGTGATGCTAGATACTGCATGAGGACCATCTTGGAGAAAAAATTTCTCGTATACATATCACCCACAAAATGGTGGGTAACAAGACATACCCTTTCCCATGGCATTTTTCCACTAGATAAGGACCCAACCATCTTGTCATTAATTTTCTTTTGAAGTACTTGAATCTTGAATGATACATAAGGGCCCAATCACCTTCTTGAAAAAATCCTCCCTAATGTGTTTGTCATGCCAAATCTTCCTCTGTAGTTGGATTGCCTCAGTGTGCATGAGATATTGCAACCTGAATTCATCGAAATCATTGAGTTGGAGCAGCCTACCTTATTGTGTTGTAGTGAGGTCCAAGTCTAATTGAGATACCATCCTTAGGGTCTTGTATTCAAATTCAATGGAAAATAGGTCCTTCTTCCCATAAACTAACTCGAATGGTGTAAATCTAGTGGTGTTCTTCCAAGTGGTGTTGTAGGACCAAGTGGCTTATATAAGTTTGTTTGCCCAATCCTTTTGTTATTGGCAACAACCTTGGTATAAATGTTCTCCAAGGCTTTGTTTGTGACCTCCATTTGCCCATTTTCCTGAGGGTGATAGGCAATGTATGTCATGTACTTGATGTGGTGATGCTTCATGATGTCATTGATCAAATTTGAGGTGAATTGATGTGTCCCTTGATCAGTGACCAACTTCTTGGAAAACCAAAATTGTAGAAGATGTTATCACTCAGAAACTCCACCACCTTTTTCTTAGTTGTTGCCTTGATTGCCTTTTATTTAGCCCATTAAGTTAGGTAATCAGTGCACACAATGATATAATTCTTCTGTCCTTAGGGGGGGTCAATGGTCTCAATGAATTCCATGCCTCATTTCTCAAATGGCTCTAGAGTCACTTGAGGTTGTAAGGACATTTCATCCTTATGTGTGGGTTTTCCCATCCTTTGGCACTGATCATACCAAGTGGTGTACCTTCTTGCATCATGATGTATAGTGGGCTAGTAGTAACCAGCTTGTAGAACTTTGAAGGTTGTTCTTTGTAGAAAATGGCCTCCAAAAGGTCCATCATGGCATGTTGAGAGGAAGTCAAATACTTCCTCTTCCCTCACACAACTTCTCAAAATCTGATCTAGCCCCAACTTGAAAATATTCCCCCCAATCCAAGTGAATGGGCCACTTTTCCTAATAATCTCTCTTTTCTCCTTGGAGGATAGATTAGGAGGGAACCTCCCAGCAACCAAGTAATTTTCTATATCAAGAAACAAAGGAGATAACATGAATACGGTAAAGAGGTTTTCAAATGGGAGTTGATCATCTACAATCTCCTCATCCTCTGTAGGTAAGTCAGTCTTAGCAAGAAATATGCAACCACATTTTCTTTCCTTGATTTGTGAATAATAGTCCATTAAAATTGACGTAATAATAGCAACCATCTAATTATCCTAGTATTTGTATCAAGTTTGTTCACAAAATACTTAATGGTTGCATGATAAGTGTGGAAAAAAGTTTTATATCCATTGATGTAGTGCCTAAAGTTGTTCAAAGAGTGTACCACAAGTAGGAGTTCTTTCTCAGTGACGGTATTGTTTAGCTTACCTTTAGAAAGCTTCTTACTAATGAAATAGATAACATAGGGAAATTTATATCCAACTTGTCCTAAGGATGCCCCTAAAGATTTATCTGATGAATGTGTGTGTATATGTAAAGGTAATGCCCAATTTGGAACCCTGAGGATCGGTGAAGTGGTCAGCTTTTCTTTTAGCACCTCAAAGGCCTCTTGACATTCGTCTGTCCAACAAAAGTCTGAATCTTCAACCAATAGTCCAAACAAGGGTGAAGCGAATTTACTGAATTATTTAATGGAACCTTATATAATACCCAACCAATCAAAGGAATATCCTAACATCTCTTTGCTTTTGAGGGATAGGGACCCTTTAAATGATGGAAATTTTGTTGGGGTCAACTTGTATCCCTTCCTTGGATATGGAATGGCATAGGACAGTCCCTATATTCATAAAAAATTCACATTTTTCAGGACTTAATGAAAGATTCATCTCAATTCATTTATTTAATACTTTATATAGGTTAGAAATAGCTTCATGAAAGTCACAAGAATAAGGAGTGAAGTCATCCATGTATATCTCAATAGTTTCATGAACAATGTCAACAAAGATACTCAAAACTACCCTCTAGAAGGTAGCAGGGGCATTACACAAACCAAATGGAAGGACCCTATAGGTGAAGGCACCTCAAGGACATGTGAATGTAGTCTTGTCTTGGTCCTCAAGGTTGATCTGTATCTGGTTGTACCCACTAAACCCATCTAGGAAGGAAAAGAATCTCTTCCATGCAAGGCCATCTACAACTTGGTCCATGAAAGGCAAAGGGAAGTGGTCCTTTTTTGTAGCCTTGTTAAGTTCTCGATTATCAATATATATCCTCCACTTCCCATTTTTCTTGGGGACTATATGAGGGGGGACACCCACTTACTATTTGAAATGGGGTATATGAACCTTGCATTCAGTATATTTTGTAATTCCTCTTTCACAATGTCCTTAAGATTCGGGTTCATCCTTCTTTGGCGTTGGCACACATGATTGCATCCCTCTTTAATGTAGATATGATGAGTATAGTTTGAGGAATGCACACCTTTCATCTCCTTATAGTCCCAAGAAATATCATCTAGGTGTTGCCTCGACACACTGCATAATTGTTCTTCCTTCTCAGCTGAGAGGGAGGGGCCAAGCTTTAGAGTTCTTGATGGGATAATATCTACAACCTTGGCATGTTCTAGGTTAGGGTCAACAAAGAAAAATTCAGTCCAAGGGTTACTCTCAAATTCCTTCATTAGTTCATCAACTGGCATGGTAGTGCGAGGTTGATTCTGTAAGATATGGTCAATAAGGTCATCTGCATCAATTTTCCTCCCCCATATAGCAGTGTCTAGTGTGTAGACCGAATGCTTGATAAAATTATTCCTCTTCCTCATCCTCTAACCATAAGGGAAAGTCATGCTCAATAGAAGGTTGAGTAGGAGGATACAACACAAGTTTATTTGATAGATGTCCATCCTTGATGGTCATTTTCTCAACCCTACAACTAATGTAGGCACCAACAGTGGTCAACCAAAGTCTTCCTAGGATGAGAGGGTAGCCATTAAACTTGTTTTTGGGATGGAGCAAGAGGAAATCAGTAGGGGTATTCCCAAGAGTCAATGAATACCATTACATCCTTAATAACTAACTTAGGAGCTATTGTGGATCTGTCGGCAAGCTACAATATTATACCTCAAGGTCCCTTGGATTTTGAGCTTGAGCATGATTTCCTTGGTCATCACATTAATTGTAGCCCTAAGGTCAATTAAGGTATTAGGGACCATAATGTTATCTATGTTCACATCCAATACTGGGCTACCAGGGTCCAAGTGCTTTGGGGAGATCACCCTCCCAAGCATTAGATGACAGCTACCCAATAACATTGATAGTGGGGGTATTTCTTCTTCTTCTCGCAAACCTTTTGAAACACTCTTCCTTGGTAAGCTTGTTTCAAATGGGTACATCTTTGATGGCTTGGAGAAGGGATATTTTGACACATAATTTATTCAATTCTCCTAGAAGTTTTGCCTCTTTTAGGGTGTTTTGTTTAGGTTGGATCAACCTCTCAAGGTAAGGAAGTGCATTGGCTTGAGGGAAACTTTCTTCCTTCTCTTCTTCGAACTCTTCAGGTTGAGAAGGTGGGTGTAACACACTCCTCCCACATTTACCTAAGTTAACTGATACAATGGGGTAAACATGTGACGAGAGGCTACTATGATGTGATTCAACTCCCCATGTACAATTAAGGAAGTGGAACTAACAAAATCAAACTAATCCAACTTCTTCCACACATGGTATAGTACCTTCAGGAGCCAACCAACCCTTCCAAGTGACCAACCCTTAAGACAGCTTGGAATTTTACTGATTTGGACCCCCAACCACTCCCATGAAAAGCTATGCATGCGATTGAGGGCTTCCAGTTTCTCCCATAGAAAATGCGTGCCAACTACTGTGTACGTTTTCAGTTAGTTCTGAGATAGTGACCCCGATTATGTGCCACTTTTTAAGGGTTGAGACTTAGGCCATTTCCCATAACTTCGTGAAAATTTTAAAAATGATAAATGACATTGAAACAAAGGTACTATGAAAACACTTGATCATTGACTTGACTAGACTCTTGCTAGCCATGACAAGCATTTCGTCAAACATGTCACAAATATGCATTCTATAAGTCATAACAATAGATTTGAGTATAGGGGTCTCATACTTATTTGAGATTTGTAAAGAAGCATCGTTGCGATATCACAATAGTTTCTTTATCATCTATTAGGTAATATATATTCATTGTAATTCCAATTACTAATCAAAACATGATGAGAGCCATACATCAAGTTTGTCATAAAACATATTCATAACCAGTATATAACCAACAAAAACAATAAGGATATAACAACCATAAAATCCACATATAATCCACTACATTTACACATGAAATACCAAGGATAAAGAGATATGATTAATGAATGAAAAATCCAACTAGGTATGGGACTTGCACGAACCACTCGACCATAGATTCGTTGAACCAAATCTCTCTTTTAGCCAATCACCCCTGTTCCATATTACAAGCATGAATGTGGGACTCAAAACCAAACCAAACCAAATTTCCTCAGGCTTTACTGCAATCCCCACTGGATCAATAGGACCTAAACAAGCATGGATGCCACCAGATTTCTCCACCTACACTATGAGGAATTTTCCTATGTCCTAGTCTCTAGGATTTACCATATATCTTGCCATACAACGTTCAAGGATTCCTAGGCATAATCAAGACTCCACCCTCTAGAATTTACCATATATCCTGCCATTCACCAGTCAAGGATTCCTCGACCTAATAGAGGGCACACACCTCTAGGATTTACCATATATCCCACCATTCACCAGTCAAGGATTCCTAGGCCCACTGAGACACACAAAATCTAGCTTTACCATAATTCCAGTCCGTTCTAGGGATTCCTACACCATTTGTTCTTGCTTTCAAAGACCGCCTCACTTAGTTTCAAAACCATCTGGAAATCCAACTCAACCAAATACTAGAGAAGCCATCACACCATGGATATCTAGAAATGGAAAGGTAAGGTTGAAGAACACTGTCACACTTGGAAAAAGCCCATGCCAATGAAAACAAGAGAACCAAATACACATTGCATGTACCATGAATGCAAAATATAGCAAGGAAATCAAAAATGCAAATCAATACATGCAAAAAATCTTGTTGTAGTTACTTGATGTTGTTCTTCCTTACTTGATCTTTTCTTTCCTTTGCCTTCTTGGTCCATCCTTAGCTTTCCTTGACCCAATGCTAGAGTGATCCAAGAATGCTCTAAGTGTCCAAGAGTGAGAAAGAGAGAATAGAGAGAAAGCTCCAAAACTGAACTGAAAAAAAGGTACTAAATGATCCTCAAAAGCATTTTTGTTAATGAGGCCTCTATTTTCCTCTATTTTCCTTTATTTTTCTCCTCACATGAAACTTGTGACCTTTCACCTTCCTTTTCTCCTAATTTTCACTATGTTCATAAATAAATGCCAATAAATGACACTTTGTCTTTCCAAATCCTTTGCCCTTTCCCTTTGTGAATTCCCTTAGCCATAATAAATCAAATAAACACCCACACTAGATGTTTTTCTCAACATTCAATTTGGAATACATATCCCATGACATTGGTTAATATTTTTCCTTTATTAACTTTATTTAAATGGAATTTTGACCAGGGATGTTACAGTGGGTGGGCATCCGGAAGTACCTTCCCAGCCCAAAAGTTGATCTCTTGGATTTCCACAACATAAGCAGGATAGGATGTATCCCCACTATACAATTGTTGTGTCTACTTATTTTTTAGGTTCAGATTGGATTGAGTAGACAACTGAGGTTTCTTAGGTGGGTTATGGTGAGGAAGTTTTGGTTGAGGTTATGGTGGAGGCATTAAAGTAGGAGGCCGGGTTGTTTGAGGCCACCACCCTAGTGAGGAGTCTCCCCATTGAGGATATTGAGGTGGATATGCCTTGAAAGGAGGCTTTATAGGTTGAGGATATTGAGGGGCATAAAGCCAAGGAGAGGGGATAGGCCATGCTGAATGCGATGAATGGTACCAAGGCTAGAAAGGTGCATTCTGATTTGGATTATAAGGTGGATAATGTGGACCTTGAATGCCCTGTTGATATAGCTGAGGGCCTTGAAGCTTCCTTTGGTTGATGAAGAAGAGTTGCTCAAAACCACCTTTTTCCCCATGGTATACAAGTTTTAGGCCTAACAGAGAGGGACATTTATCTATTACATGGTTTTCTTCACAAATAGAACAAACTTATATAACATTCAATGGCCACTCATTTATAGGATGTCTCTTCATGCATCTAGGGAAAAAGATACCTAGCGCTCTCTCTGCTTCCTTTTGATCTACATAGTATCCATATTTAGTGAAAAGGTATGCAACATTTCACTTTTGAATTCCTCTAACATACTTCCTATCTCATGTTTGATGGTTGATGCGGAGGGAGATGAACTAACCAAGCCTTGGCTAGACCTACCATTTTTCCTAGTAGCCCTAGAGTGATTCCTAAAATACTATCTTGATGTCATCATAAGGAAATTGGTAGATGTGTCCTCCATACATGTTGAGGGTCTCCATTACACCATCCCTTATTCCTCGGAGAAGAACTAGCTTGAGTGAATCAGGGTCAAGGCTAAAGTTATCCCTCCTATAATTGAGCTAGAATCTCTCCTCATAGTCTTCTAAGGATTCATTGGGTCCTAATGCCATCCTAAATATTTCTTCTTTTATTTATTTGGATATGCATTAATCCATGTCCTTCTCATTAAAGGCATGTTGTATTTGGGCCTAGGTAGTGATGTTGCCTCCAGGTAAACCCATGAACCAGTGCAAGGATACATATTTGAGGGTAGATGGAAACAACTTCAACTTCTCTTCATCATAGGTATAGTCATAGGTCCTAAAGACAACAACAAATTCAAATGTGAAGGTGTCAGGGTCTTCAGAGGTTAGCCCATGGAAATGTGGAAAGGTGGCAGGAATTATATTCTTCACTTTGGTTTCTCGAATAGGGAAAAGCTCATTCTACCTATTTTCAACCATGGTGTGGGTAGGCAAGGTGGGCTCTTCTTCTCCTATGGGTTCCTCAATAATTTCAGGTTCCTTGCCTAGAGGGTTTTCTAACTCCCTTGTAGTCAAAGAAGGAAGTTTACAGTTACCAAAGAAGAATGATGATTGGCTGCTTGAATGGGTGGGGGTTTTTAGTAGGAATTTCCCTTAACTCTCCCTACTCCTACAAGGCATGAAAGAAATAACTATATTTTTTTTCTTTTTCTCTTTTTTTTTTAAATATTTCAAATCAATAGTATTAAAAAAAAAAACTTACCTACTTGGAAACCTCCCTGATAATGGAACCAAAAAGTGATGAGCCCTGGTATTGCATCAAGGATGTTGCAACTCCCAAGGCTCTCAACTTAAATTATCAACCCAAGGTCCATACAAACTTAGGGAAGACATTGTTATATGCACAATAGTTTAAGTTATACTCATGTCACCTTCAATCATTAGATCATATCAAGGCATACAGAGGCCACTCATATATTGGCAGTTGGTTGAGGACCATCTTGGAGAAAATTTTTCTCCTAGGGATATCACCCACAAAATGGTGGGTAACATGACAAAACCTTTCTCATGGAATTTTTTAACTAGATAAGGGCTTAACCATCTTGAATCTTGATTCATACAGAAGGGCCCAATTACCTTCTTGAAAAACTCTCTCCCTAATGTGTTTATCATGCCAAATCTTCCTTTGTAGTTGTACTACCTCAATGTGCAGGAGAGATTTCATCCTAAATTCATCTAATTTATTGAGTCAGAGAAACCTCTCTTGTTGTGTTGTAGTGAGGTCCAAATCTAATTGAGCTTCCATCCTTAGGGTAGTGTATTCAAATTCAATGGACAATAGATCATTCTTCCCATAGACTAAGTTGAATGGGGTAAATCTAGTGGTGATATTCCAAGTGGTGTTGTATGTCCAAGTGGCTTATATAAGTTTGTTTTCCCACTCCGATTTGTGTTAACCTTTGTCTGAATGTTCTCCAAGGCTCTATTTGTGACCTCCACTTGCCCATTATCTTGAGGGTGATAGGAAGTGTATGTCATGTGCTTGATGTGGTGTTGCTTCATGATGTCTTTGATCAGATTTGAGGTGAATTGTGTCCCTTGATCAATGACGATCTCTCTTAGAAAACCAAACTTGTAGAAGATGTTCTCGCTCAGAAACTCAACCACCTTCCTCTCAGTTGTTTCCTTGACTGCCTTTTCTTCAACCCATTTAGTCAGGTTATTAGTGCACACAATGATATACTTCTTTTCTCCTTATGGGGGATCAATGGGTCCAATGAATTCCATGCCCCATTTCTCAAAAGGATTTAGAGTCACTTGAGGTTGTAAGTTAATTTCATCCTTAGGTGTTGGCTTAACCATCCTTTGGCACTGATCACACCTGGCGGTGTACCTTCTTCCATCTTGATGTAGAGTGGGCCAATAATAACTAGCTTGTATAAATTTGAAGTTTATTCTCTTATCAACAAAGTGGTCTCCACAAGGTCCATGATGGCATGTTTAGAGGATGTCAAATATTTCCTCTTCCCTCACACACCTTCTAAAAATCTAATTTGGCCCCAACTTGAAAATATTTCCCCCAATCCAAGTGAATGAGACACTTTTCCTAATAATATTTATTTTCTCCTTGGAGGATAGTTTATGAGAGAACCTCGCAACAACCAAGTAGTTTTCTATGTCATCAAACCAAGGAGATAGCACAGAGATGGTAAAAAAGTGTTCATCTGGCAATTGATCATCTACCATCTCCTCATTCTCTATAGGTAAGGTTAGTCTTGACAGGAAGTTTGCAACCACATTCTCTTTCCCTGGTTTGTGAATAATAGTCAATTCAAATTGGTGAAATAATAACAACCATCTAATTATCCTAGTATTGACATCAGGTTTATTCACTAAATACTTAATGGATGCATGATCAACGTGGAAAAAATTTTGATATCCAGTGATGTAGTGCCTAAACTTGTTCAAAGAGTGTACCACAACTAGGAGTTCTTTCTTAGTGACTATAGAGTTTAGCTTAGCTTTAGAAAGGTTCTTAATGATCAAATAGATAACATAGGACAATTTATCTTCCACTTTTCCTAAGGTTTCCCCTATAGATTTATCTAATGCATCTGTGTGTATATGGAAAGGTAATGCCATATTAGGACCCCTAAGGAGGGTGAAGTGGTCAACTTTTCTTTTAGCACCTCAAAGGCCTCTTGACATTTGTCTTTCCAAGAGAAGTTTGATTCTTTAGCCAATAGTCCAAACAAGGTTGAATCCAATTTATGAAAGTATTTAATGAACCTTCTATAATACCCAATGATTCCAAGGAAGCTCCTAACATCTCTTTGATTTTGAGGGATAAAGACCCTTTTAATGATGGAATTTTTTTTTGGGTCAACCTGTATCCCTTCCTTAGATATGGAATCAACACTTAATGAGAGATTCATCTCAATTCATTTCTTTAATACTTTACCTAGGTGAGAAATAGCTTCCTAGAAGTCAGAACCATAAGGAGTGATGTCATCCATGTATATCTTAATAATGTCATGAACAAGGTAAAAAAAGATACTGAAAACTTCCCTCTAGAAGGTAGCTGGTGCATCACACAAATTGAACTGAAAGACCCTATAGGTGAAGGAACCTCAAGGACATGTGAATGTAGCCTTATCTTGGTCCTCAATGTTGATATGTATCTGGTTGTACCCACTAAATCCATCTAGGAAGGAAAATAATCTATTCCCTGCAAAGCCATCTAGGACTTGGTCAATGAAAGGCAAAGGGAAGTAGTCTTCTTTTGTAGCCTTGTTAATTTATCGATAATCAACATAGATCCTCCACTTCCCATTTTTCATGGGGACTATAACAAGGGGGGACACCCACTCACTATTTGAATGGGGTATATGAACCGTGCATCTAGTAGATTTTGTAATTACTCTTTCACAGTGTCCTTAAGAGTTGGGCTCATCCTTCCTTGGGGTTGGCACATAGGATTTCATCCCTATTTGATGTAGATATGATGAGTACAGACTGAGGGATGCACACCTTTCATCTCCTTATAGCCCTGAGTAAAAGCATCCAGGTGTTTCCTACACACTGCATAATTGCTCTTCCTGCTCAACTGAGAGAGAGGTATTGATATTTAGATTTCTGGATGGACTAATCTCTACAACCTTGGAATGTTCTAGGGTAGGGTCAATAGAGAAAAAATAAGTACAAGGGTTACTCTCATATTCCTTCATCAATTCATTAATTGGCATGGCAGTGGGAGGTTGATTTTGTAATTTATGATAAATAAGATAATCTTTATCAAGTTTCCTCCCCCCTATAGCAGTGTCTAGTGTGCAGGCTAGGTTAAGGGATGCCTAATAAAATTATTCCTCTTCCTCATCCTATAACCACAAGGGAAAGTCATGCTCAATAGAAGGTTGAGTAGAAGGATACAACACAAGTTGTTTTGATAGATGCCCATCCTTGATGGTCATGTTCTCAGCCTTGCAGCTAATGTAGGCATCAATAGTGGCTAACCAATGTCTTCTTAGGATGAGAGGGTAGCGATTAAACTTGGTTTTGGGTTGGAGGACAAGGAAGTTAGTGGGGTACTCCCAGGAGTCAATGGAGACCAATACATCCTTAATAACTACCTTAGAAGCTATTGTGGATTTGTCTACAAGTTGCATTATTGTAGTGGTCTTCCTCAAGGCCCCTTGGAGGTTGAGCTTGAGCATGGTTTCCTTGGTCATCACATTAATTGTAGCCCCAAGGTCAATCAAGGTATTAGGGACCATAATTCTATCTATGTGCACATCCACTACTAGGCTACCAAGGTCCAAGTACTTTGGGGAGATCACTCTCGCAAGAATTAGGTCATACAATTTGCCCAACAACATTGATAGTGAGGGTATCTCTTCTTCTTCTCATAGGCCTTTTGAAACACTCTTCCTTAGTAAGCTTGTTCTAAATGGGGACATATTTGATGGCTTGGAGAAGGGGTATTTTGACACAAAATTTCTTCAATTATCCCAAAATTTCTACCTCTTCCAGGGTGTGTTGCTTGGGTCTGATCAACCTCTTAGGGTAAGGAGGTGCGTTGGCTTGAGGAGCACTTTCTTCCTTCTCTTCTTCAAGCTCTTCAGGTGAAGAACATGGGTGTAACGCTTTCCTCCCACATTTACCCAAGTTAACTAGTCCGTTGGGGTAAACATGTGATGAGAGGCTATTATGATGTGATTCAACTCTCCATGTATAGTTAAGGAAGTGGAACTGACAAAATCAAACGAATCTGACCTTCCACACATGCTAAAGTAACTTTAGGATCCAACCAACCCTTCCAGGTGACCAATCCCTAAGGCAACTTGGCATTTCACTGATTTGGACCCCCATCCACTCCCATGAAAAGCCATGCATGTGATTGAGGCCTGTCATTCACTTCCATAGTAAGGGCATTCCGATCACTGTGGAATATTTCAGCTAGTTCTAAGCTAGTGACCTTAGATTTTGTGCCACTTTTTCAGGGCTAGGACTCAGGTCACTGCCTAGAACTTCGTGAAACTTTCAGAAATGATAAATGACATTGAAACAAAGGTACTAATGCAAACACTTGATCAATGACTTGATTGGACCCCTAATAGCCATGACATGCATTTCGTCAAACATATCACAAATATGCAATCTATAGGTCATAACAATAGATCTAAGCATAGGGGTCTCATACTTATCTGAGATTTGTAAAGAAGCATTGTTTCCATATTAGAATAACTTCTTTATCATCCATTAGGTCATATATTCATTTTAATTTCAATTACTAATCAAAACATGATGACAGCCATACATCGAGTCTGTCATAAAACATATTCATAACCAACATATAACCAACACAAATAATAAGGATATAACAACCATAAAATCCACATATAATCCAGTACATTGACACATGAAATACCAAGGAGAAAGAGCTCTTATTAATGAATGAAAAATCCAACCAGGTATGGGACTTCCACGAACCAATCGACCATAGATTGATTAAACCAAATATTTCTTTCAACCAATCATCCCCGTGCCATATTCCAAGCATGAATGTGGAACTCAAAACCAAACTAAACCAGGTTTCCTTAGGATTTACCGCAATCCCCACCAGATCCCTAGGCCATAAACAAACATGGATGTCACCATATTTCTCCACCTACACTGTGAGGAATTTTCCTTTCTCCTAGTCTTTAGGCTTTACTGTATATCCCGCCATACAACAGTTAAGGATTCCTAGGCATAATCAAGACTCCAACCTCCAAGATATACCGTATATCCTGCCATTCACCAGTCAAGGATTCCTAGGCCTGATTGAGGGTGCACACCTCTAGGCTTTACCATATATCCCACCATTCACCGTTCGAGGATTCCTAGGCCCATTGAGGCACACCAAATATTGCTTTACCACAATCCCAGTAAGGTCCAGGGATTCCTAGGCCATGTGTTCTTTCTTTAGAGACCACCCCACTTAGTTTCAAACCACCTGGCAATCTAACTCAACCAAATGAAAGAGAACCCATCACACCATGGTTATCCAGAAATGGCAAGGCATGGTTGAAGAACACTGGCACACCTGGAAAAACCCATGCTAATGACAACAATAGAACCAAATACACACATGCATATACCATGCATGCCAAATCTAGCAAGGAAATCACCCATGCAAATCGATGTCTGCAAATAATCCCGTTGTATATTCTTGATGTTTCTCTTCCTTTCTTGATCTTTATTTTCCTTTGCCTTCTTGGTCCTCCCTTTTCTTTCCTTGACCCAATGCTAGAGTGCTCCAAGAATGCTCTAAGTGTCCAAGAGTGAGAGAGAGAATAAAGGGAGAGCTCCAAACTGAACTGACAAAAAGTTACCAACTAATCCTGAAAAGCCTTTTTATTAATGAGGCCTCTATTTTCCTCTATTTTATGTTATTTTCCTTCATTGTCCTCCTCACATGAAACTTGTGATCTTTCACCTTCCTTTTCTCCTAATTTCTATATTTTTCATAAATAAATGCCAATAAATGCCACTTTGTCTTTTCAAAGACTTTGCCCTTTCCTTTTGCCAATTCCCTTAGCCATAATAAACCAAATGAACACCCACACTAGGATGTTTTGCCCAACATTCAACTTGGAATATGTGTCCCATGACCTTGGTTATTATTTTTCCTTTATTAAATTTATTTACATGGAATTTTGACTGGGGTTGTTACAATGGCTAGGCATTTGGAAGTGCTTTCCTAGTCCAAAGGTTGATCTCTTAGATTTCCATAGCACAAGTAGGATAGGATGTCTCCCCACTATACACCTGTTGTGCCTACTTATTGTTCGGGTTCAGATTGGGTTGAGCAGGAAGTTGAGGTTTCTTAGTGGGTTATGGTGAGGAAGTTGTGGTTGAGGTTATGGTGGAGGCATTAATGCAGGAGGTTGAGTTTTTTGAGGCCTCCACTCTAGTGAGGAGTTTCCACATTGAGTAGAATGAGGTGGGTATGGCTAGAAATGAGGGTTGATAGGTTGAGGAGGATATTGAGGGGCATAAGGCCAAGGACAGGGGATAAGCCATGATGAATGAGATGAATGGTAGCAAGGCTAGAAAGGTGCATTCTGATTTGGATTATAAGGAGGATACTATGCACCTTTGTTAAAATTGGCAACTAGGGCCAAACTCCATGTGGGTCATCTTATTTATGGAATCTGATATTTTTCTTAGATTCCTCTCGTCGAGAGGTGTAGGATTGATGTAATGATCATCCAATTTCGACAAGTATTTATGGAGATATGAATTTATTTGTATGTACTTGACAAATTGTCAAGCCCAGCCAACAACTAAATATGTGGCACACATGATCAATGTTTCATATAAATACAAGATATGTTGAGGCATTATTCACTCATCTCATCTCTCACATTCTTCACTCTCCTTTGTTGATTGGGTTTGCACATAAGGAGCAACTCACACATGGGAAGAAGGAGGACATGGAAGGACAAGGAAGGAGGATGCAGAAGCTGCAGATGGTATCTTTGACTTGCATTGGCCAGCGTGGACTTTCTAGGGTTGTGGTTGTATCTCCTATGAAGACCACAAATTTTGGCACACAAACCGAGACATTCTTCTCAAGTTTGAACTTCCCTAATTGTTGTAATCATGTTGACTTTAGTTGATTGCATTTGATTGAGTTTTTTGGACTATTTTTGGGCTTACTCTTCTTACTTTTGGAGGTCAAGTTGATTGGGATATTGACCAAGCTAATTGGAGGACAATTCTATCTTGTTTGACCAGATTTGACTTTGTTGGTTAGGGTTTGTTGTTGCTATCATAAAATTACATATTTTTGTATTTGTACAATTTCTCTCTTTGTTGAACCATTGAATATTATAGCAGAATTGATTAAAGGGTTTCCCACATTGGGGTTTATCCCTGGCTAGCTACCACATCTAGTACCTCTTGTCTTACCTTGTTTTATGTCGATCTATTAATTTCTATCAACATTTTACTTTATGTTAATGTGATTGCTAAATAGTGGCTAATAAGAATAATTTGAAGTAAAATCCTCTAAGCATTGAACGTACCATAAATTAGCATGGTATCAGAGCTGAGGTGAATACAAAGCCCAATAAAGAGCAAGAGAAAGAGAAATCACCAAAGACTATTGGAAAAAGCCTATAGAATCCATGGGTTCCTCATCACACTTCCCCCCCGAAGATAATCTCCATAAGAAGTCTGACTATCATGGATGGAATATGTCTCTCGATCTGACCTTGGAAGAGAAGTGTTGGACCATGTGAGAGGCAGAATCATTGAGCCTCCATCAAATGCATTGGTTGTTGCAAGGAACAAGTGGACCAAGGGAGAAGTCAAAGAAAAGAAGATCATCCAAGACTCTATTGACAAGTGCTTAGTGGCCTATGTTTCCGAGCTGAACACCTCCAAGGAAATCTATGATCGATTGGTAAGCCTGTTTAAAGTTAGTGATGCAAATCAAGTTATATTCCTTAAGAATGAGCTGAAGGAAATTAAGAAGGGTAAATATGAGAATATGCAAGCCTAATTCTTAATGATCACCAAGATCAAGTATAATCTCCTATCGATTGGGGAAGTCATTCCTGATAGGGAACTGACCATCACAATTCTTGGAGGGCTCCCATCCAAATGGTATGTATTTAGAACCACTCTTCTCAACAATAATGTAATTCCATGATTTGAGGAATTAATAGCGAGATGCATTCAAGAAGAGAGAAGGATGGAATAACAAGAAATGCCTGCATTTAGAGGCAATCCCACTACTTTCTCCTCCCATGTTAAAAGGAGAAATAATTTTGGGCCAAAATCTAAAGGAAAGGCGGGGCCGAAAGCTAGAAGGAAAGGAAGATGTTTCATTTGCAACAAAATTGGCCACTATGCGAGGGAGTGTCCTGATATAAAGGACACATCTGATGACGATGATCAAAATCACTCCTAAGGCAATTCCAACAATAATCAAAGGAAGGGCAGGTTCAATGGAAAAGGAAAGAGGAATGCCAGAAATCAAAGAAGTGGTCAACCCTCCAAGAAGGAAAGAAACTCCAAGTATGAATCTAATGTTGTTAACAATAAGAAAGATGAATATTATCTAATATTGGCCCTCTCTACTACTTCTCCTCCAAATTTGGTGGGCAATTGGATTATTGATAGTGGTGCCTTAAGGCACTTCACTGGTTACAAAGAAGCTCTCTCTAATCTGATAGAGAAGGAGACCAACCTAGAAATTATTCTTGGAGACAACTCCAAATATCCCGTGAAATGCATAGGGAATGTTTCCCTTCAATTGAATCAGTGTAACACAATTCATTTGCAAGAAGTTATATATGTACCTGATATCAAGAAGAACCTGGTGTCCATTTCAGCAATGGAAGACAAAGGCTACAAGGTGGCCTTCGTTGATGGCAAGGTACGTGTATGGAAAAAGAATTTTAAAGATGCTTTCACTCTTGGGTTTCAATTTGACTCTTTATATCAAGTCGAAGGAAGTCCGCTGGGTGTCATGTCTTGTGACACATCTTTTCAGTCCAAGCTATGACACCGAAGGTTTTCTCACCTTCATTATAAAGCTCTAACCGATGTGAGGCAAATGGTGACATGGATGCCTGAGTTTAAAGTAGAGCAAAAAGGCATATGTTCGGGGTGTGCTGAAGGAAAACTCAAAAGGGGACCATTTCCTTCAAGCCATAGCAAGACCTCTGGTATATTACAGTTGGTTCACTTTGACATATATGGTATGATGCATGTGAACTCCTTGGGAGGATATTCCTCACTTTTACAAATGATTATTCTTGCAAGATATGGATATACTTCTTGAAAAAGAAGGATGAGGTGTTCTCCTAGTTCCGTCACTTCAAAGCCTTGATCAAGAATCAAACTGAGAAGAAGATCAAGATCTTAAGGACTAATAATGGGACCGAGTATGAATCCAATGAGTTCCATGAATTTTGTAAGGAAGCTAGCATTAAGAGGGAGACCACAAAACCATACACTCCTGAGCAGAATGGTGTGGCAGAAAGGAATAATCATGCAATTATGGATGTTGTTCATTCCATGCTCCATGATCAAAGGCATATGAAGTTTCCAAGGGACGAAGCTGCAAATACCACCGTATATGTTCAAAACCAATGCCCTTATCAAGCATTGGATTCCAAGACTCCCAAAGAGATGTTCACTGGTAAGAAACCTAATGTATCTCATTTTAGAATTTTTGGAAGTCCTCTTTATTTTCATGTGCCGAAAGAGAAAAGGAATAAATTGGGTGCATCTAGAAAGAAGGGAATCTTCGTGGGCTATAGTGAAAATACAAAGGCCTATAGAATCTATGTGGTTGGTCAAAGGGAAGTGGAGATTAGCGATGATGTCACCTTTGACGAAGTTATGGCTCTTAGCAAAGCTGACAATCTTCCTATACTAAGGAAATTTGGAGAAGCTAACACCAGCAAATCAGAGGATAAGAAAGATGAAATGGTGCCTGAAGTGAAAGAACATATGGACCCTATTGATCCCCCTTTGCAAGAGCCTTCCTCTTCTAGGAAGAGGCCCTCATGGCTTAGGGGGACACTTGATGATGCTGAAGGACACATTGCACCCAGAGGGACTTTATGGGAAAGTAAGAAGCTGACTAGGTATCATGGATACTTGACCATTATGAGCACGATCATTCAAAACAAGCCCTCATCATTCACAGAAGTTGTGATGCATCAAGTATGGAAGGATGTTGTGACTGAAGAATACAAGTCCATCATGAAGAATGATGTCTGGGATGTGGTCCCCAGACCCAGGACAAATCTGTTGTCACTTCGAAATGTCTTTACAAGATAAATCATGGAGTTGATGGAAGTGCTGAAAATTATAAGGCTCATTTTGTCACTCGTGGCTTCTCTCAAAAGGAAGGTATAGACTATAACGAGAGATTTGCACCTGTTGCCCAATATACCACCATCTGCTCGATCATAACCCTTGCTGCTTCACAAGGATGGAACCTACATCAGATGGATGTCAAGACTGCATTCTTGCATGGTTCAATCAAAGAGGAAGTTTATGTGGGACAACCCAAAGGATTTGAGATTCATGATCGAGAATCTCATGTGTATAGGTTGAAGAAAGCCCTCTATGGGCTGAAGCAAGCACCTCAAGCTTGGTGTGAGAGGATCGATAGCTACTTGATGAAGTTGGGATTCACTAGGAGTGAAGCTAACCCTAACCTTGATCTGGATTTAAACAAAAACGCAAAAAATTACAGAGATAACCATAAACATAAATATGCATTGGAAATAATACTTCATTTCATTAATGTAAAACACTGAAATATGCTTACAAACAGTAACGGAAATAAACCAGCTAAGACGATGGTAGCTTATCTCTGAGAAGAGATGTGGTGGCTACATGCCTTTGAACTATCTTACAATGAGGCTCGAAGGCCTATTTATTATTGAGAAACAATGGAAAACCCTAAACATAAAAAAAACTAACCCTAGAAGATGAAACTCGAAATTGTGGGCCCCGTTTGGGTAAATTGGTATATCAACTTCCCAGGGTCGTAACTTTGGCATACGATCTCCGTTTGATGCGCACAATATCTCGTTAGAAAGATCTATCTGAGAAATACAACTTTGGGAAGAGCAACATAGGTCCATGGACCCATATTAATTTAGGGCCTCAAAATGGCTCCGGAAGTTCAGGACCCGAAAAATGCTAAAAATAGTAAATTGTGCTACAATTAAGGAAACTAAAAAGCTAAAAGAAACAATGGTGGGGGTCCAAGTGGACTTGGCAGGTGGCCACCAATATCCACTTGGATCAAACATTTAATTTAAGGTTGAAGATGATAAACCTCTCATACTGGTGTTGTATTTTGACGACCTCTTTCTGATAGGTGCAGACCCTCTCATTCACAAATGCAAGAGGGAGTTGGCTTCCGAGTTTGATATGAAGGACCTATGACTGATGCACTATTTCCTAGGACTGGAAGTCTGGTAGAAGCCAGGGGAGATTTTCTTATCTCAAGGAAAATATGTGGTGAAGATTTTGGAGATATTTGGTATGGTGGACTACAAGCCCGTGACTACCCCGATGGATCTTGACTTCAAGAAGTTAAGCAGTAGTGCTACTGAACCTATTTTGCAAAATGCTATCGAGTATCGTCAACTCATTAGAGCATTGATGTTCTTGGTGAAATCCTGTCCGGATATATGTTTTGCAGTTAACATGTTGAGTCAACATATGGTTGAGCCTCACCACTCACATTGGATGGGTGCCAAGAATCTGTTGAGATATATTCGTGGCACAATCACTCATGGGTTGAGATACACTGCTAGAGATGTGAGACATGGATATAACGATATTGATTGGGCAGGTAGTGTGGTGGATCGAAAGAGCACTTCTGGGTGTTGTTTCTCTTTGGGATCTACCTCGATATCTTGGATGAGAAGGAAGTAGAAGTCGGTGGCTTTGAGCACCACTAAGGCAGAGTACATTGCTGTGAGTATGGCCTCTTGTGAGGTTGTCTAGTTGCAAAAGCTCTTCAGTGAGTTGTTTATATTTACATTAGATACTACCGTGATCATGTGTGACAACCAGAGTGGGATTTGTTTATCATAGAATCTCATATTTCGTGATCACTCCAAACATATCGATATTAGGTAACACTTTATCCAGGATATGGTACAATGGGGAGCAATAAGGCTCCAACATATCGGTATAGATGAGAAGGTCACTGACATTCTGATGAAGCCCCTGGTAAAGGTCAAATTCTTGACTTTATGAGAAGGACTTGGAGTCGTTGAGAGATCCTCTTATGAAGGTCCTGCATGAGGCATCCATTGAGTTCTGGGAGCTCTAGGGGGCTTGGGGTACTTCTTGGAGTGACAAGCGACCATAGGGTTACTCACCCCCCCTAGTGGTGTGCTATGTATAGGGTGAAAGGTCCAGCCTTCCCCTGTGATATGCCATGGCGACTTAGGGACAGGATGAGTGGTTCTCCTATCGAGGCATCCTACCCATGCAGTCTGGGACTCATGGGAATTACCTCTCATCTGGCCAATGAGTAGGGGAAATGGGGTTAGTGACCATAGTAGTATTACTGATGGACGCATTTTTGTATCTACCATACTCCCTATGCTAGGATGACCTCCATTGAACTGGTATCAATGAAACTGATCTGGGATCAATATGAGTGGTTTGAGACACTCTCTTCTGGCACTGATCTGGGATCAATAAGAGTGGTGTGATACACTCTCTGGGACTGACTTCAGGTCAGTGGAGGATGTTATGATACATTCTCGATCATTTCTTCTTATTCATAGTTCAACAAATTAGAGCAAAGCTGAGAAATGCAAGGTAGTGCATTTGATGGCAGAGATAGTACCGACGGTAAGATGGATTAGCATATGGAGTTCTCCCTAGTTGAGAGGGAGTGTTAAAATTGGAAACTAGGGCCAAAATACATGTGGGTCATCTTATTTATGGTAGCTGATATTTTTCTTGGATTCCTCTCATCGAGAGGTGTAGGATTGATCTAACAATCATCTGATTCTGACAAGTATTTATGGAGATATGAATTTATTTGTATTTAGTTGACAAATTGTCAAGGTCGGCCAGTAGCTAAATATATGGCACACATGCTCAACGTTTCATATAAATACAAGATAGGTTGAGGCATTATTCACTCATCTCATCTCTCACATTCTTCACTCTCCTTTTCTGATTGGGTTTACACACAAGGAGCAGCTCACATGTGGGAAGAAGGAGGATGTAGAAGGACAAGGAAGGAGGATGTAGAAGGACGTAGAAAAGAGGATGCAAAAGCTGCAGATAGTATCTTTGGCCAGCATTGACCAACGGTGAATTTCTAGGGCTACGGTTTTGGTGTGGCTATCTCTCTTACGCAGGCCACAAATTTTGGCACAAAAATCGAGGCATTCTGACCTCAGATTTGACTAGTGTTGATTGTCCTAATTGCTGGCAGCAGGTTGACTTCAGTTGAATACATTTGAATGAGTTTTTCAGATTGTTTTTGGGCTGCTTCTTCTTGTTGTTGGAGGCCGAGTTGAATGGGATATTGACCAAGCAAATTAAAGGTCAATTCTATCTTGTTTTACTAGCTTTGACTTGTTGGTTAGGGTTTGCTATTGCTGTCATAAAATTATAGATTTGTGCATTTGTACTATTTCTCTCTCTGCTAAACTATTGAAGATTATAGAAGAACTGATCAAAGGGTTTCCCCACATTGGGGTTTGTCCTTGCCTAGCTGCCACATCTGGTGTCTCTTGTCTTAGCTTTTTTTCCTGTCGATCTATTAATGTTCTATCAACATTTTACTTTATGTTAATGTGATTTCTAAAAAATGGCTAATAAGAATAATTTGAAGTAAAATTCTCTAAGCATAGAACATACCATAAATTAACAACCTTGCATGCCTTGTTGATATGGCCAAGGGCCTTGGGGCCTCCTTTGGTTGATGAAGCAAAGTTGCTTTGAACCACCTTTTTCCCCATTGTATACAAATTTTAGGCCTAGCAGAAAGGGACATTTGTCTATTGCATGGTTTTCTTCACAGACAGAGCATACTTCTATAACATTCAGTGGGAACTCCTTTATAGGATGTCTCTTAGTGCATCTAGGGAAAAAGATAGCTAGCACTCTCTCTGCTTCCTTCTGATCTACATAGTATCCAATTGTAGGGGAAAGGTTTGCAACATTTCACTTTTGAAGTCCTCCAACATACTTCCTATCTCATGTTTGATGGTTGATGCGAAGGGAGATGAACTAACCAAGCCTTGGCTAGACCTACCCTTTTTCCTAGTAGCCCTAGAGTGATTCCTGAATACTATCTTGATGTCATCATAAGGCAACTGGTAGATGTCTCCTCCATATAGCATGTTGAGGATCTCCATTACATCCTCCCTGATCCCAAGGAAAAGAACTAGCTTGAGTGACTCAGGGTCAAAGGTACATTTAGCCCTCCTATATTTGAGCTGGAATCTCTCCTTATAGTCTTCTAAGAATTCATTGGGTCCTAAAGTCATCCTAAAGATTTATTCATTTGTTTCTTTAGATCTACAATAATCCCTATACTTCTCATTAAAGGTTTGTTACATTTGGGCCCAGGTAGTGATGTTGCTGCTAGGTAAAACCCATGAACTAGCACAAGGCTGTGCATCTGAGGGTAGATGGAAACAACTTCAACTTATGTTCATCAGAGGTATAGTCATAGGTCATACAGACAAAAAAAAATTCAAACATGAAGGTGTGAGGGTCTTTAGAGTTTAGGCCATGGAAATGTGGAAGGGCAGAAGGAATTGTATTCTTCATTCTGACCTGCCCATTGGTTTTTAGAATAGGGAAAAGCTCATTCTGTCTATTTTCAGCCATGGTGTGGGTAGGCAAGGTGGGCTCTTCTTCTCCTATGGGTTCTTCAAAAATTTCAGGTTCCTCGCCTAGAGGGTTTTTTAACTCCCTTGTAGTTAGAGAGGGAAGTTCATAGTCACCAAAGACGAATGATGGTTGGTTGCTTGAAGGGGTGGGGGTTTTTGGTAGGAATTTACCTTGACTATCCCTACTCCTACAAGGCATGAAATAACTAACTCTATTTTTTGAAATTTTCTCTTTTTTTCTTTTTTTAAAGCTTTCAAACCAATAGTACTAATGAAAACAAAAACAAAAACAAAAAAGAAACTTTCTAAGTAGAAATAACAGATACTTGGACACCTCCCCGACAATGGCACCAAAAAGTGATGAGCCCTCATATTGCATCAAGGATGTTGCAACTCCCAAGGCTCTCTACTCATGTCACCCTCAACCATTAAATCATATCAAGGCATACATAGACCACTCCTTTAGCTAAATACAAAGAGAATTTCTAGGAAATCATATCATGGTTGCAATGGAATGAACATTATTCTATCTACATATAGTAAAATACCATTCATTAAATGTAAAGACTAATTGTAAATTCATGAAAGGGACATACTATACTAGCTACAAAAGTAAGCTAATGCTATTCTATTTCCACACTAATCAAATCAAAGTTCTACTTGCATAAATCATTAATCTAATTGCAAGTTACTTGAGAAGAAGGAATTCAATCTTCAACACAACTATGGAATTACAAAACTAAGTTTAATTTACTTGTCGTTTTGTGTTTGCAGAGGATGAAGGATAGGTTTGGAGTGGCCTTGGAGTCTCCATAATCATGGAATCAAATCATGGGGGCTATTATTCAACTTCACAATACAAGAGTTAGGGTCCTAGGGTGTATCTGGTTGAATTTAGGCAGTGCTACAGGACTGCTACAGGAAGCCCTATTTTTCTACACAACTGCCCTGTTTTGCTACAGGAGTAGGTTTGAGAACTTTCTAAGGGCAAGGATGGTGTTATGAATGTGGGGAAGGGTGGATGAAGGTTTATGAAGGATGTGTGAGGCATTTTTCCAATCCTAGCACCCCTCAGAGATCTATCTTGCACAAAAGTTCATGCCCATGGTGTCCCTCATTAACCTTGAAAATATGATTTCGGTGGCAGAGCTTGAGAGCAGTGTGAGGTGTCCAGGAGGAAGATGGGATTGTCTAAGTGAATGTGGATGAGTGTACCAACCCTTGCAAATCATTGGCAGCTCCTGGAGATTAGCAATCGGGACATACACCAATATTGTGGTGAAATTAATCAAAATGGAAAGGATGGGTTGAATTTTGTTTCTTCAAGATCTACTTTGACCTACAACATGCATCTAATCTAATTGCTAAATCAATGTTGTTAATATCTAAGTTGCAGAAACCAAGCATGCAAACGAATCTCAAACCAAAACTTAGTAATTTCTAAGAAATCATAAACACATGTTTTTGGCTTGTTTTTGTAGATTCTTCAACCACACTTCCCACAAGAGAGGTGGTGGTCTAACCTGCAACTACAATTTTTGCAATATAATTCATACCTAAACAAGGAAAGAAACACAATGACTTGAACATGAACAAGGAAAGAATACATGAGAGGGATTTAAGCCTCTAGGTTGGGCCCAAACCCAAGGGTTTCAACTCTCTAAAGTTAGCTCAGATGTAGACCAGCAGTAAGCTTTCCATTAACAACAAATAAGAGTCACATACATCATATCAAAGATGAAAATAACAATGTCAAGCTCTTGGCTCTCAATAGGTATCTCTATCTACAACAAAAGTTTCATCCTAGTGAGCCTTTAGGCTTGTTTATTTATACAAAAAGTGACTGAGGGGCAACACCCTTGAGAGGAGGATTGCATCCCTCCAAATCTCGAAATTGGTGGATCTGGTTCCCTTGGATATTCACATGCAATTGCATTCATCGGCTGTCAGTGGACTTCGAGCTCTTGGTGAGAAATCTTGGGACTCAAGCTGAGTTGGAGAGATAATGTAGTGGACAAGCCTCCTATATTCTCTCTAGATGCCTCCAACATGCCCCTACATAGTAAATATCTTCAAAAATATTTATTTTTCCGGCATATTAACCACATTAGGCCATGAAATATGACAAATACTCTTTAATATTCCTATTAAGCACATTATGGCTACAAAATGTATATTAATATGAGAAAAAAAAAAATTACTAGTTGGAAGATAGCACAATAAGTTTCAAAATATACCTATTGATAGAACCCATCACATACCCAAGAGCATGATCAAGCTAAAAATACCAAATTCACATGTAAAGCTAACCATATGTAAAGTTTCTAATAAATCCTAGAAAATAGAAAATTATATCACTAATTGAGAATGGAAGATGTAAAACACTTATTAACATATTTAGCAAAAAAAAATCTCCAAGATTGTGTGGCGACTATTAAAATTACAATTCCAGAGATAACTTCTCGCTGAATGGTTTATATTTACATTATATACACCTCGACCTAAATGAGTACATGCTCGTAAATCACTAGAACTACCATTCGCGTAGTCTACATAAAAATTACATTTTTTTTTACATATAAAAATTACTCCAAATTTATTATTTATTTTTTGTTGGATGGGAAGAGACCATATAAGAGACCACTCTTTGGGACGGTCTTCTTCTTCTCGTCACTGTATATTTGACAGCGCATTGAACAGTCTTCTCAGGAAGTGTGTAGCTGCTCGCAGGAAACTCTTCGAGACATAAACATTCCTGCGGAGTTGAGGTGGAAGCCGAGACTAAGGATGACAAGAAGGAAAAATCGCAGCAAAAGGTGCCAACAAAATAATTCTCAGCAGGCTTCCAGTCCAGTTATTTCTGCACCAGAACAATCCAACGTGGATCACGAAGGCCCAGCGTGTGCTGAATATTTCGATGCCTCCGATTGTTTCGATCCCTCCGAAATCCAAGAAACGCTTGTGGATGCCGAGACCAGAGCCGAAAAGAAAAGAAATTTTCTCAGCAAAAAGTCGCAAGAAAATAACTGTGAGCGCGCTTCAAGACCAGTCATTTCTGCTGCAGAACAATCCGGAGCCGAAAAGAAAGGGAAAATTCTCAGCAAAAAGTCGCAAGAAAATAATTATCAGCACGCCTTAAGATCAGTTATTTCTGCTCCAGAACAATCCAACGCTGATCATGAATGCCCGGTCTGTACCGAATATTTCGATGCCTCCGAATATTTCGATTCCTCCCAAATCCAAGAATCGCGTGTGGAAGCTGAGACCAGCGGCCAAAAGAAAGAAATAATTCCCGGCAAGTTGCCCCAAAAAAACAATTCTCAGCATACTTCCAGTCGAGTTATTTCTGCTCCACAACAATCCAACTCCGATGTTGAAGATCGTTTATGCCAGATATGCTCTGAAAATTTCGATCCCTCGGAAATCAAAGAACCGCTTTGCCGTAAGTGCTGGTTTAAGATTTGTGCGTTTTGTTACGACAGAATTAAAAACGGTGATGGAAATGGTCTCTGCCCCAAATGCCGTACTCCCTACCCCGAAAATTCTTAATATATCTACTGCCATGGTTTTCTTTATTCTGCTACTGCATAGCCGTACATAGAACCCTTCTCAGAGTCTTTCTTTTCATTAATCTTGCTCTAGATTCATACATTTAAATTGCATAATTCGTTATTTATTTAACATTGTTTGCGTTATTTTGGTGGAAATTAAATGCGACCAATTTGTGACTCATATTGAGACAAATACATGAAACAGAGATAATTATGTAAATAACTGAATTATTTCGTAGAGGGGATTGGATTGAATTTTTGTTTGTTATTGCGCTTTGGCAATCTCTGTTTCATAAAGAAAAATTGTATAGTTTCTGAATTGAGGTTTCTGGTTTCTGTAATTCGAATTGATGTTTCTGTAATTCTAATTACTTTGTGCTTCATTTTCCAGATTTCATTATATTAAGATTTTTTTCTTTCAAAGTTTCTAATCAGGTAATGTGATTTTTTTTCAGAGAAAAAAGCGAGATTTTATTATATTAAGATAATATAACTGTCTTCATGAGAAATACATAATGGTAGCTATATTAGCCACAGTCTATGTTATAGAAGTATGATCTGGAAAACAGATAGTCCAAATATAAACTTCATATGGCAAATGGCATGAGTTTTTATCAATAACTAAGGGACATATATGCAGCCACATCCTAGGACAGATATACCATTGTTTAAGAGCTTATAACATAAGTTTGTCCATTCAAAAATGCAGAATTAGGATCTTCTGTTCATAGAGAGAAATCCGGGATGATGTGTGGATCATGCGGATCCAAAATACATGTGCCAATCTGTCATTATGTTGTCATATATGGACGATGTGGGCATGACGGAGTCTTTGAATATGTGTGCATTCCGCCATTTCCAAACGTCCCATAGCAGGATGAGGATGAGATAACGTCTATTCCCGGCCTGTTTGCTCCAGATAATGTGATTTATCATTTATCATTTGCCATGATAATGAAAGGTAATGTGATTTATCATTTATCATTTGCCATGATAATGAATGGTACTGGTTGGTTCAAACTTTTTCTGTACACTGGCAAATTAATGTTTCTCTGTCTATTTATCTTTATGATATTACAACTTCTCTCAGCAATACTAGTTGGTTCCAAACGTTGTCAATACAATGGCAAATTAATGTTATCTCTTTGTCTATCTATCTTTATGATATTACAACTTCTCTCAGCAACACTTTCTCCGCCCGTTTGTAACACTCTTGACATATAAAAGTTTTATTGTCTTCATGATTTTTACATCTAATATCGTTTCTCAAATTTCACAAGAATTAGGTATTTATCTTATTATTGAGAGTTTGGGATTGAATTATATTTTTTATTCTCATATCTATTGGTTATGGAATGAATTTGCATGATGTGTATTTGATTTTGAAAAATTTAAAATAAATTAATAAATTAGTTTTTTTAATAACAAAAGTAGTTACATATAATGCAGACACATAAAACTCTAGAGGTAAGAATATAAAAAGGTAATGTTTAGATAGTAAAAGGAAATGCAAGAAGCATCAGTAGAGTTGTAAGAATATAAAAAGGTAATGTTTAGATAGTAAAAGGAAATGCAAGAAGCATCAGTAGAGTTGCATTGGGAGAGACCAAATACACAAAATAGTTATAGAAAATCCTTAAAAGACCTGTTGACTACGAAAAACCCTATTTAGAAAGAAACAAATATGATGCAAACGAAGACGGGAAACAAAACAACCCGACGGGAAACAAAACAACCCATCATCCAAGTGTTGAAAAAAGATAAATGCACTCCTTAAAAACTAAAGATTTTGCTACCACTTAGCTCGAAATGGTTGGGTTGTGTCAACCCTTCAACTCAATGTAACTATTCCAAACCAGCTTCTTCTGATTGGAAGAGCTAACTTCTAATCAAAAGTTGGTTTGAAATATTTACGTTGGGTTGAAGGGTTAACACACCGCAACCTAGTGATAACAACTTTCCCTTTATCAAATAAAAAATATTCTTCGTTGGGTCATATTATATTCAAGGAAAGAACAGGTCCAGATTAAATTATTTTGGATAAATTTCCATATTCTCTAAAAACCCATTTTTTTTCACAAACCCCATTTTGCCCCTTTGTTTTCTAAAGACTCTAGCCGCAATGACCCATTTTTTAACTTTAGTCGTGTTTCCCCATTCCCCTTTAAAATTTCTTTAAAACATTAATAAAACATGTCGTAAACCTTTCAAAAAGGTTGGGACCCACAGTCTATATTGCAATCAGCCTTTTCCCTTTTGCAAAACCATATCCATTGTGTTTCTCATACGCTTGTGATTGCGATATCGCAAATTGCAAAGTTCCTCCTTCGCCAATATCGCAATTTCTCCCTGCTGATTGTAATGTCGCATAAATTTCTTCCCCCACTGGTATCGCAATATCGCAAGTCTTCCGTCGATTGCGATATTACATAAATTTCTTCCCCTGCCGATATCGCAATAATGTAGTTTTCCCCCGATTGTCATATCTACGTCCCATTTCCACTTCGCCCGCCGATTGTGATAAGGTCCTCCCCACCGATCGCGATAAATCTACCCACCCCCCATCTGATTGCGGTATGGAATTGGGGTTCACCCAAGTTACAAGTTCCTCCTCTGCCAAACTCCCTTCCGACTTGCGATTGCGATGGACCCAAAAAGTTATGCATTATGGTTGTGTGAAATTTCAGGTCTAACATAATGGGAAATCACCATAAAATCAATGTTAAAGCTCCTTTTCGCTTTCTGGTGCCGTATTGTGATTGTGATAACAACAAGCCCCAATCAATGGCCCATATTGAATCAGCCCAGAACAACGACCCAAATCAACGAATATCAAAAATTCATTTTTCACTTCTACTCAGTGGGACAGCGAGGATTTTTTCAGCAGCATGGTCATCAAAGAGGACAACGAGAAAAGAGGATAGCGAGACACAGAGGATAGTGAAGGCACTTTTGAACACATTTCAAACGCCTATGAACACAATAAACAATATTGCTTATTTAAAGGCCCAGAAACAACACAACATAATTCAAAAGGTCACTAGCTCTAAATTTCCACAAATACAGTGCCAACATTACAAACAATTGCAATTTTTTCTTGAATTATTGTAACAGTTCGATGAATTTTGTTTAGATGTGACTCCTATTTGTATTCAAACTCTGTTAAAACAGAGGATCTTTTCTCTATAAATAGGCAGATTTTCGACTCTGAGAGAGGTTGATGGAGAGTGTGAAAAACTGACCTTCTATAATATTTTGTTCTTCTAATAGAAAATCAACAACAACTCTATTTTTGTACTTGGGATTCGTGTTATGGATTTTATGAATTTTTTATTATGTTGTTTCTAGTTTTACATAGTATCTTGATTACTTGGAAATTTGTCAAACAACTCCAATTTACTTCATTTACTGTGTATGATTGTGGGTGTCCATTTGTATCAATTTTAAATCCATAGATGCCTCAACTTCCATTAAACATTGTTGTTGATCATAATCTATTTTAATTTGACTCCATGCCCAATGGTGGCAGTCATCACATTTTCTTCACCTACAAAATCATAAAAAGAGATCAGAGTTAGTCATCTAAATTTTGAGTTTATCACAAGTCATTTTATAAATATTTTGAGAGAGCCCTCTCAAATTCGAAGGACTAACTTCTAGTTTAAAGTTGGTTTGAAATAGTTACACTTGGTTGAAGGTTGAGACAACCCAACCTGGCCCAGCCCAGTGATAATAGAGGGTTGTCCCTCCTCTTTAGGTCGACTTGACTGTCCATTAGGCCGACTTGATAGTTTCATCATAATTCATATTTTATTCATTATTTGGCTGCTAGGAGAATTCGTTGATGCTAGGAGAGGATTTGACTTGGCTTGGAGGTGTTCCCATGACCTTGTATGTTGACATACATGATGTAACATGCCCTCAAAGGGTCTCGTCATAATTACATTTTGACTTTGACTCTCTAGAAGAACTTCAAAATGTGCTTTACCTATTTTCAATGAACAAGAAACTCATCAACAAATAATATCAAAATAATTTCTCTTTTCTTGAATAAGTACAAATATCAAAATTACATTTATGAAGACCTAGCCTAGTGACATTCCTTCAAAACTCCCTCTTAACTAGGGAGGTATTCATAGAACATTACAAGGTGTTTGGCAATTTTCAATTTTGAAGAATTCACATAAGAGAAACTAGATTAGTAATCCATCTGTTATAGCATCATATCCATCAGCATTGTCATAGTGTAAGGCCTTGACTAACAACTCCATCTCTTTACGAGACCATGAATTACAATTATGGCGAGACCAATGATTTATATACACCTTCATCATTGTCTCTCAAGGTAGATACCCACCCAAGTGTTCTTCGAGTATGACCTTCTAGGACTATTCTTATCTTGGGTTCCCAGCCCTCAAAGAATATCGACCCTCTTGCCTACTCTTGTCTTGGATGCCCTACACATCCTCAAAGAGTATCAGATGTTAGATGATTACCTAATCCTCCCACTCTCTCTTCCCAAGTGAAGACAAGAATGTTGTGTCTACCTTGTGTCTATATTTCCATTCATGGCCTTCATCTAGACTTACGGTTGTTAGTCTTGGTCTAGCACATGACCCATGAAATGGAAAAAAATAATTTTCACTCCTTTGTAATCAGGGGTGATCCAAAACTCCCTCGTGATCAGGGACCTGTCAGAGCTCCCTCTTACCTCGGGACTCTTTCCTTTATCAGTAACTTATTCTTCGTGGGTCCTTAAACGGTTTGATCTCCTTCCTTTCTTGATGTCATGAAGTTTTTGTTCAAACTTCTTCTAGGTAGGGCACCATCCATCGATCACTTTCCTCTCTAATTTTTCATGTCATTTCTTTCTTCGAGGAAAGTGGCTTTCATTTCATACATCAGGTTTTCTTGTCATCTTGGGTACTCCTTTGTCATCTTATCCATGCCTCAGAATATTCTTCTCATGGATGCTTCGTTTTACTTGCTTGTTTACATGCTTCGACCTAGTAGCCCATCATGAATTCATCATAATAATGCTTCAACATTTCCTTTTTTTGGATGGTTTCTTCATCACGACATCTTTATAGAGAAGAATCAATTATCTACACCTTTTGTATCTCCAAGGCCTTAATAGGTGTCATGTGTCCTTTCTTCCTTTATCAGAGTTGTCCTACCTTCTTTCAGGAGATATCTTCAAGGCATTTTGTCAGATAGTGATTCTTGGTTATCATGGTGTTCTTCACATGCTTGATCTCTTTCTTCATTTTCTTGTTCTGCGATAGATAGGTCAACCATCTAATGCTTCTTGTGAGAGCATTCCTTCATTGCTTTCCTTTTGGACTTGTCAACATTTCTTCTTGTTTCTTAGTCAAAAATTTTATGCTTCTTATGTGAGCATATTATTTTTGGTACATGCCTTCGAGCATGTTCTTGGTGAAAGAGATTCTTTCATGCTTGATCATGTTATTGAACTATACCCATGACTTAATAATATACAAATGATAACATGACTAAACTTTGATGCATACATACCTCATCTCGATTCTCCTTTGATCATCCTTTGATTTGGTGCTTCTTTCTTCATCTTAGCTTGCGTGCATATCATCCTTTTCTTGAATCCCATCAATGGGATTCCTAATGAGACATTTGCCTTGGTTCATGAACCTTCTTTTGAAGATTCCATCATAGGAAATTTAAGGTCCTTTCCTTGCAAATGTTTCTTTTCCTTTGATGATGGAGGTCTTCAAAGATTATTAATCATGATCATTTTTTCTTTCATCATGGATGAGGTCCTATACTAGGTATGCTTCTTCCACATGAATATCTTGAGCTATATCTGTCATACTCCTATATTCTAGAAGATATTTCTACTCTTGCATTTGTGTTCTTATCATAAATGCTACACCTTCATGAGTATCTAGAACTCTATGTATATCATGCTCCTAGACTCTAGAGGGTGATTCTAGCCATGCAATTTTAATTTATTCCTACACGCTCCTATCCTACTCAAAACTTTGAAATAAGTCTAGAAGTAAAGAGTTTGACTTAGTCATACTAGAGATCTGGAGGATATTCCTTTTTTTATTCTTTCCTTCTTCTTTCATCTCTTGAGTTATGTGAGCTTCTTCCCTCTTCCTTTTGTTGTTGTTGTCCTTCTTACGCTTAGGACAATTCCTTTTGTAGTGTCCAGATTCTTGGCATCCAAAACATTGGATTTTGGACATGTCTTTGTTGTTTTTTCTTCGTGGACCAAACTTGCCAAATTTACCCTTTATTTTGGCCATGGTAGCAAATGCTTGCTCCTTTGATCCCACATCTTCTTTTGCCTTAAGTCTAGTTTCCTTTGTTCTACATAGAGACCACAGTTCACTGAGAGTGATTGCTTCTTTCTTGGCATATATGCTAGATGTGAAGTTTCCCCACTCCTCAGGTAGAGAATTGAGTACTATAGTTGTCATCTCTCTGTCGGACATGACTTCCCCAAGCTCTTGAAATTGATCTCTCATTTCAGAGATTTTTCATGAAGTAGGGAGTTATTCCTTCTTTGTTATCTTCATATTGTATAATTCATTTCTTAGAGATATTATTTCTCTGGTTGTGGATACCGAGAATAGCTCTACTAGCTTATCATAAATTTGTTTTAATGTCTCAAATTTGGAGACATAAAGAATGAGAGAGTATTCGATTGATTCTATCAGAATACTTTGAGCTCTTGTCTCATCCTCATTATACTTGGCTAAGGCTTGAGTTTGTTCCTTAGCAAGGATAGTGATATTCCCTTTGACATGTTCTGGGAGTTTATTCACCTTGAGAAGTAGATCAGTCCTCTTCCTCCATGTAAGAAAGTTATTATTACCTACCAATCATTCCTCTTCCTCCATGCAAGAAAGTTAGTGGTACCTACCAATTTATTTCTCTCCTTGCAACAAGACATTAATGTATATTTAGAAGCGGACATGTACTTACTTAATAGATTTTGAGATGTAATGGATTTTCTTCCTCCTTAAAGGATTGATGGCTTGTCTTCCCTGGATCTTTATGTTCTTCAAGTTGCCTTCTCCAGGTGGTCTTGCTTGATGATGAGATTTTCTTGAAGACTTGTAGCTTACTGTAGGTTCTGCTTCAATATGTTCTTCTTTGTAGGTTCCTTTATGTAAGGTTATGCTTCTAGCTTTGTAGACCTCCTTGATGAATGATGGATTGTATACCCTTCTTGTCCTTGAATTGATTGATACTTCTAGGCTTGATGTTTCAACTTTGTGGATGCTTCTTCTTGATGAGTGTTCTTGAGTTTCCCTCTCCTTGATGTGTCACCTTAGCTCTAATTCCATGTTAAAGAATCTAGGGCAAAGTAGTGTAAAGTGATTCTTCGTTACTTGATAACAATTTGTGATGCACTTTGACAATTTATCTTCTTCTTCTTATTAGTGTGTATGTTTCATCAAACTTCTACCAAAACAAAATAACAAAAATGCAAAGTTTGGCTCTCTGCTAGGGACAAAACCTCTCCACTCTTGAGAGGAAAACCCTTTGTAAGTTTTCTCTTATTGAAGCTTCTAATTTGAATAACTACCAAACCCTAGACACTTGACTAGGATATCCTCCAAGCATAAGTCAAATCCTTCCTCTTTTTGCACTATAACTTCCAACACATGGACCTCTTTCTTCTGACACATTGCTCCTTAGTACTTCATCCTTTTTTGCTGCTTTTCTAAGTCAGACTTCTCTTCTTCTTAGGAGAAACCCTAGAACATTAGGGCTTCTTTACTTCGCTATTGAGAGAACCTTTTTCGCTTTTGTTAAAAGACATTGTAGAACTAGTTATACATTCAAATGAGGCCTCTAAATGTGTTGCCTTCAACTGTTGTCAAATCCACAAAAGTTCACTTTTGAAATCTTCGCACGTCTGGACAGAAACCCTAAAACAATCCTCTTATCTTCGATGTCTTTTCCTTCCTTCTTCATTGGATGGGGAGACCTTAAAGGCCTTGTTTATTAGCCCAAGACCGAGATATTTGTCACTGTGATTTCCTATTGTAATGGCTATAATCAGACCTTCCTTTTCTCGAACGTGTGGCTATTGATACCTTAGAAACTATCTCCTTACCTTCGTTGTTCTTCCTCCTTATCTCATTTCCCTTGTAGATCCTTTTCCTTGGCTTTTTACGTCCTCTTTCCTTCTATGGATTTTAGAGCACAATTGATATCAAATGAGGAGTGGAAAACCTCTACAAATATAGGTTTGTTCCTCCACTTTAGGCTGACTTGACTCCATTAGGTCGACTTGACAGTTTCATCATAATTCATATTTTATTCATTATTTAGCTGCTTGGAGACGTTGTTGATTCTAGGAGAGGATTTGAATTGGCTTGGAGGTGTTCCCATGACTTTGTATGTTGGCATACATGTTGTAACATTCCCTCAAAGGGTCTCATCATAATTACATTTTTACTTTCACTCTCTAGAAGAACTTAAAAATGTGCTTGACCTATTTTCTATGAGCAAGAAACTCATTGACAAATAATATCAAAATAATTTCTCTTTTCTTGAATAAGTACAAATATCAAAATTACATTTATGAAGACCTAACCTAGTTAATTTCCTTAAACAAATATGATGTAAAAAGCCATCAGCATGGGCCAATAGTAGTGAAAAGAACATTGATCCTAAAAATAGGGTTTCAGTCAAACTTCCCCAGAATTGACTCAGGGTGGCTTTTCTTCTCTTCTTCAGGGATGTTTCTGTATGTGTTTCATAGTGAGTACACTTGACAGTTTTCATCATTTTGGCGCTTCAGGATATGGAACGAGAAGTGTGAAAAAATACTATCTAACAAGATGTCATGTTTATGACATTCCGAGGTGGTGAAGTGTCATACTAGGAGCTGAATCAACAGAGATTGGATTGGGTTTCATAGGTCTATTAGAGGGCAGCGTGTTGGCTACTCAAAGTATCCCTAGAGCAGCATACAAGAAGGATGTTGTTGGGACGTGATTGGGTGAAGTATTGCAGCCTTATGTGTAGCTCTTTGATGGACAAAATAGGCTACTAGAAGGTAGATTAGAGCTCAGGAATTAGACCTACCTAGAGAGAATTTTGATGAGCCCATATAATTGCAGCAAAAGTGACTTGCAACATTGTTAGAGAGTAACCCTCTTAGATTCTTGATGTATAGTGGCCTTCATGGACTAAGGCACTACTAGTGATCAATATAGAAGCAAAGGACTGGCAAGACAAGATATGACATATAAGTTGGAACGAAGTTTGTCATTGTATCTTGTATACCATAGACTATTGTATTATTCATAATTTGGTTTAATATAAGAAGCTTGGTGATTGTACATTATTGTACATTTTTTTTAAAGCTGTGTATATTGTGCATATGAGATTACTACTTTATATTTCTGTTGTGCAAAGTAGTTTATGGTTGAGATTCTTGGTTTGGTAAAGTCAGTGATTTAAGACTCTAACCTAGACCCAAGGTTGTGGGAATTCAACATTGACTAGACCCCTACTATCCATGACAAGAATTTCATCAAACATGTCACAAATATGCAATCTATAGGTCATAACATCATATTTGAGCATAGGGGTCTCATACTTATTTGAGATTTTCTAAGAAGCATTGATGCCTTATCACAATAGCTACATTGTCATCTATTAGGTCATATATTCATTGTTCATTCATTTTCAAATCAAGACATGATGGGAGCCATACATCAAGTCTGCCATAAAACATGTTCATAACCATCATATAATCAATAGAAATAACAAGGATATAACAACCATAAACCAAAAATAAAAAAAGTATATTTACTCATAAATACAATTGGTAAGAAGCTCTTATTAACATATGAAAAATGCAGTGAGTTTTGGGACTTCCACATACCACCCAACCATAGATTGGTTGAACCAAATCTTTCTTTCAATCAATCACCCTTGTGCCATATCTCAAGCATGAATGTGGGATCTCATGGAACAAATCCAACAAAATCAAACCAGGGCTTCCAGATGCCAAACCACCTTGAACCTCAACCAATGATTCCACCTCATGGTCGAACATCACTAACCATCACCATATTGGTCTCTACCCAATCTGTTTAGGGCTTTAGAGCATTTGTTCCAACTAGGGCTTCCAGGATTAGTAACTCAACCCACAACTGTTGTTGGGATTCTAAAACATTTTTCCAACCATGGATTCCAGGACTAACAACTCAACCCACCAAGGAATTCTATAGCGTTTTTCTAGCCAAGGCTTCAAGGACTACTAACTCAACGCAAGTTGTTACAGGGCTTCTAGAGTGTTTGTCCAATAAAGGCTTTCAGGAACTAGTAACTCAAACCACAACCATAAGGACCGTGAGAACCAACTAGAAAACAAAAGGAGAGACACCTACAACACCATGACTATCCAATAAATTGCAAGGCTAGGAAAATCCACAGTTAATAAAGGCATTCCTCCATGCCAATGACAGATCATAACCAAGAGACCATATGCATGTGACATGCATGCCAAAACTAGAAAGAAAATCATACATGCAACTTGGTACCTGCAAGAAATAATCATTGTAGTTGCTGATCCCGATGTCCTCTTACGCTTTCCTACTCTTCCTTTACTTTCTTGATCTAAAACTCCAAGTATGCCACACTCCTCTAAGGGTTCTCCAAGAAAACTCTAAGTGTCCAAGAGTATGAGAGAGAGAGTAGAATAGAGAGCTCCAAGCTAAAACTGAAAAAATTATGAACTGACAAGAGCTACCAGTTGATCCTCATAAGCCTTTTTATTAATGAGGCCTCTATTTTCTTCAATTTCTATTATTTTGCTTCATTTTCCTCACACGCACCTTGTGACATTTCACCTTACTTTTCTCCTAATTTCCATTATTTTCATAAATAAAATGCCAATTAATGGTGCTTTTCCTTTCCAAAGCCTTTTCCATTACCTTTCTCAATTTCCATAGCCATTAATTAATCACAAGTTATCTCCATCACTATGGTTTTGCCCAACATTCATCTTGGAATACGTGTCCCATGAATATGGTTATTATTTTTCCTTTATTAACTTATTACAAGGATTTTTGACCAAGGTTGTTATAGAACCCTCCCCCATGGGGGAACATAGTCCTTGGTGTTCAATGACACCTAAAATCAATAAGATTATTGAAAAACAAACATACTTCCCATGGAGATTTATAACTTCACTCGTTGCAGTATTTACAATGATCATCCTATTGAGAAGCAAACTAACATGATAAACACAACAACATGACAACCATAATGACATGAAACCCATATTGCTTATTGGAGCTTTATAACACAACTCATGGCAGTATTTACATTCATATACATAAATACATAAATAAAACCACTATACCAAAGCATATGCCAAAAACATTCACTCAATAGTGAATAGAGAAGGATACATAGCCCACATTTGATTAGTGATCTCCCATGTAGCTTCATCAACCTCAAAGTGCTTCCATTGAACTTTAACCTGCTCGATTGCTCAGTTTCAATGAACATATTTCTCTGCAAAATGCATTGAGGTTCTAACTCGAATTCTCCTTCTAGTTCCACCTGCAATACAGACAAGTCAATCACATGATCAACATCTTTAACATACTTCTTAAGCAATGACACATGGAAAATATCATGGAATTTCATTGTCAAAGGAAATGCAAGTCGATAGACTAATGGTCCAATCCTCTCAAAAATATTTAAAGGTCCTCAATATTGAGGTGCTGACTTGGCACATTATCCAATCCTCAAGGAGGTCTTCTTAGGCTTGATGCACAAGTAAACATGTTCCCCAACCTAAAACTCCTTAAACAACCTGTTCTAATATGCATAGCTCTTTTGTCTATCTTGTGATGCCTTTAGATTCTTCTTGATTACCTGCGTTTCCTATTCCATATTTACCAACATGCCAAGTCCAATCAACACCCTGTTCACTAGATCACTCCAACTGATGGGAGTATTACAACTCTTCCCATAGAGTGTCTCAAATGGACCCATCCTCAAATATTCCTGAAACCCATTTTTGTAAGCGAACTCAACCAATGGAAGATACTCTTCCCACTTTCGTTGTTGATGGATCATATACATCCTCAACATATGCTCCAATATCTTATTGATCATCTCTTTCTGTTCATTTATCTGTGGATGATAAGTCATGCTGGAGGCCAACTCTATACCCAAACCTACAAATAACTCTTTCTAGACTCTCAAAGTGAACTTAGCATCCTTGTCTAACATAATCTTCTTTGGAACACCATGCAACCTCACTACATCTTTGATCAAGACCTATGCTACATCATTAGCTAAATATGTAGACTTCATTGTAATGAAGTGTGCTAAATTTGTCAACCTAACCATAATAGAATCATGATGTCTAGATGTCCTCAGCAAACCTGCAATGAAGTCCATGGAAATGACCTCCCATTTCTACTCTGGAATCAGAATCAACTGTAGTAATCCACCTGGATTCTTACACTCTACTTTTACCTATTGAGAATCCAAGTACCTAGCCACAAACTCTGCCACTGATTTCTTTAGGTTCTACCAATAGTAGAACTTCTTCACCACTGTCAATGTCTTTTGATATCCTGGATGACTTAAATATGGCTTAGCATGAAGTTTCCTCATGATAAGATTCTTGAGCTCATTTTTGTCGGGCACATATAACCTATCCCTAAATCTAACCAAGCCATCAATTGTAAGATGATAGTCCACATCTTGATCACCTGTACCTTGTTGTAACCTGTGTATAAGCTCCCTATACCTGTCATCCTAATAATTTTCCTGCAAGATCAGATCATGTAAATATGTCCCATAGGAGCTTATAGTTGCTATATGATTCACATGTATCCTACTACTAACGACATCTACAACTGTGTTCTCTTTACCCTTGATGTGCCTGATCTCAAAGTCAAACTCATTGATAATGGCCAACTATCTAGCTTTAATGGAATTCATATTTGGTTGGTCAAATATATACCTCAATCCATTGAGATCACTCATCAAGATGAACCGCCTACCCAGAAGATAACTTTTCCACGTCTTCAAAGCATGGATGATTGTTTCCAACTGAAGATCATGTGTCAAATAACTCTACTTGTAGGTTCAATTATTCATAGCATACTACATGTCCTTCCTACATAAGTACTCCTCCAATCTGTCTCTTGCAAGCATATGTACATACCACAAAATCTTTGTTTATATATGTAATCTTTAAAATTGGAGCATTTGTCAATAGCTACTTCAAGTGCTCAAAAATTGCTACACATTCTTCTGTCCATTAAAACTTCTTACCTTTCCTCTACAATGATGTGATAAGATATGCAATTTGTTGTAGCGGCTACAACCACCCTCCAAAATTTTTCCTTAGCTTCATTTTCGAGCCTCCCTACCAACCATCCTAGCAGCATGTCTTGCACTATCAAGTACATAGGCTTCATTGGTTTTTTAGTATCTTTCCAACCTGTGCATGATAGTCTGCTTCACGCCCCTCAAAGGCTTCCATTCCAAACTTAAGCTAGTTGTTAGCTGAGCAGCTCCCTCAAAAAATTGTACAATTCTGGATGGGAACTAGCCATCCCTCTAGAAATTGTGCAAATATGTTAGGCAGCCTATTGGGCTAAGAAATTACGCAGAACAGTTAGGAAAGCTTCCTTGAGAAAATTGCGTAACCTGGCCCAGCACTCAGCTCAGTAAATTGTGCAAATATGTTAGGCAGCACAAATCAGCCAGGCAGCTTGATGGGCTCCAAAATTGCGTAGAACAGTAACCAGACTTCCTTACAAAAATTGTGCAATCTGGCCCAACACTAAAACTCAGCCTAGAAATTTCACAACTCTGGGAGGCAGTCACCTGCTCCTCCCAAAAATTGCACAATCCCTCTTGGACAGTCAGCTAAGTTCCTCTCAGAAATTGGGAAAATCCCTCTCTCAGTCAAGCAGGCTAATGCATGTGCCTTCAGGTTGACCAATTCCCTCTAGGACCGAGCAAAACTGATTTACATGCATGGGCTGCTCTTCCTGAAATAGCAAAAGGTAGCATGAAAAAGGAATCCCTAGATCTAGGGATCTATTTTTAGCAGTTGGAGGTTACATGCAAATCTCATTTTAGAAACCTCTCGCCAAGTGTCATTTTTTCCTAGATTTCTGGCATGCGCATCATAACCTCGATCTTATCAAAACTCATCAACCAGAAACTCTAGAGCTCATTCCTCACATCGACCTTGTAGCTCTGACATCCCACATTGCATCCAGGAGTCTTAAACACTTTCAGCTTAGTTGTTTCAGGGTAAGTCTGCTTTTCATGTCTTGCACTACGTTTCTGGTGCTTTTTGTGTTTCGCTTCATGTAAGTATTGTCAGCTTGATTTGAATGAATTCTTGCTGTCGTTTTAATGTATGTTAGGCTCTTGTATAAGAACCATTTTAGTTTTCATTTGCATCTCACTATTGTCACATGCATGACATTATTTTTGCACCAAGGGTCACCATTGCAGTGATCCATTTCACAGACATGCATGTTTTCCTGTTTTCTGAATCTTGCACTTGCTAGTTGCATGCATGATCATTCGATCTTATTTACTCTCAGTATCACCATGTATTAAGACTTCTCATGTTTTCAGTCACTTGTTGGCAAGTCTAGGCTGCCCTTGCCCGGATCTTGCCTTGCCCAGCTAGCATTGCGCATTTCTGGAAGTGAAGGCTCTGACTTCCCTCCAGAAATTGCGCAATTTTGGCCCACCACTAACCTCCATGCTTGTATTGTGCAATTTTGGGAGGCGGCGCCTTGCTGGCCCCAGAGACTGCGCAATGTAGTTTGTTGGTTTGCATGTAACTATTGACTGAAATTGCGCATTGTGCAGTTTCAGTCCTCAACTAGCCAGGCTTGACTGTGCATTCTATAGTTCCAGTAGTCAGTCAGCCTCCTGACAACCCAGACTATGCCTTGCGCAGTTTTGGCAGTCAGTCTCCCAGCCTCCTGATGAAAATTGTGCAATCTTCACAGACAGTCACACAGGTATGTTGCACGTTAGTCCTCCAGTTTGTTTTGGTTTTCGATTGACATATTGTTTTTCATGAGTGTTTCCATGTCTCTAGGTATCACAAGTGTTCGCCCGCCTCTCAACAACAGAGGTACAGTGGCTTCCAAGAGGGCAGAGTCGAAGACACCATTCAAAGCACAACTGGGGATGCAGTCGATCAAGTGTATATGAAATTACCTATCTATGAATACATCAAGTTGTTCATCAACAAGGATATCAAGATAAAATGGCAGCGACATCACAATGAGCAACACCATCAGCAACAACCGAAGGTAGCACACTTACATGTGACAAATGCAAGAGGATGATTGTTGACAACACAGAGGCAAAACAAAGTTGCAAGCTCAAGCAAACCTACTTGTGATGAAAGCGGCTTTAGAGATAGAGGCTATGAGGTGATAACGAGACAAGAGGATCTCACAGAGGTAGAGAGAGAAACAGAGGAGTTACAGGTGCTGAAGTGGAAACTCAAGGAAGAACAAGAGCTTCACATACAACAAAAGGAGTTGCAGCGAGAATAGGCACAGCAGGAGGTGCAACATGCATAGTACTGATGAAACTATGCCCATATAGGTTATGGACCCATCCAGTAGCTAGCATGGAGCAGAAAGGGTGAGCAGTGCTATCGATCGTATTCAAGGGTGTTCAGGAGCATGGATGTCGTTGTGCACATGCATGTGATCCCACCCATTTGGCACACTCACCAAGGCGAAGACAAGAAGCAAGTCTGACTGGATTTGAACATGTATTTCGACAATTTGATGCGCATGGTCACCAACACACACTTGGAGATCAGCACAGACACTATGCATTAGTATGTTGCTGGTCCAGCTACACTCAAGACAATGATGCACATATTATGAGATGAGTTGGATAGAGGAGCCATATCAGCGTACACAAATGCAACAGAGGCAAGAGTTCACTTTTATCAAGATGTCACCATTGAGTGCACAGTCACCATCATGAAAGACCAAGCTTGGCATCAGTTCACCACCGTCGATCATCGCAAGGATGTCAAAGAGTTGGTCTCACCACAATTGTCCGAGTGTTAGTGATAACTTGCATGGCTTGCTCAAGCTTATTTTGTCTAACATGGGTACATGTACAAATTGGATGTAACATCTTGTAAAGTGGAAGCCCAAGTGTCGATAGTCAAATGTAACAGTCATAGAGTAGTTGAAGAGCCATGAAGGTAGGTGAATAGTCACAAAGGGGGATGTCAAGGGTCACCCCAACCTTTTCTATTTATAGTACCTCATAACTCATCGTAGAGGCTTTTGGTCAGCCAAGCTTCCAATAGGAATATCTTAGAGAAAGCTTGGAGAGTATTGTAACGGGCCTTGGCTTCTCCACAGTGCAGAGCTAATATATCTCTTTGGAGGAGAAGGTGCCAGTGACTATAATGTTCCACTATCGAGACTAGTGGTTGGTCATGGTTGTACTGTATGATTGGAACTTTCACTTCTTAATATAATAGAGCCAACATGTTTCATGCATATGTAGTTACTGTATTTCAGCTATCTTGGTTACCCTAATGATATTATATGTATATGTTTTCTTACACATGCATGTATGGAATCTTTCTATATAAGTATGTATGAATCTTACTCAGATGTGTTGTTGGTTTAACCATCACTTTGGATTGTTAGCTTACTTTCTTTCCAGTTTGTGATGCATCTTCGCTCGTGTGTTCCCTTCCAAGCCGTGCACTTCCATAGGTTTCCAAGGGACGCACTCACCTCACTTTTTGTATAATAGAACCATTCATACACCTTCCTCAGCTTGTTGTGCATGTCAAACCCTTGCTACCAATAGGGACATCTTATTTGCCTCTGCGTGCAACTGCGGTCAAGGTGATACCATATGACCCACTGTTGGGACTCCTACACCAAACTGTGTGAGATCTAGTTGGGACTTCTTACCAGGGAGATCCCCTAACATGCTGGCAGGTATAGAACCATCAACATTTTGGCACTAGAAGGAGGGCTAGATGACAAGTTGAGTCCTCATAATTAGTTTTGAATCTCTACATATCTATCATGACTAACTACAGAGTTTCTCTTCCAGAGTGTATGTCTTATGGAAAAAATTTCGAAATCTCGGAAGAGCTATGGGATAACTTGTCACATAAAACATACGATGGTGGAGGCTATGTAGCCTTGGTTAGGCACATGGTCAACTTTGTAGGCTCATGTGAAAGACATGGAATCTTTGAAGAATACATTACTTGCGCGTTGTTCATCCACACGCTTCGAGGGAACCCAATGAACTGGTGTACCACACTGCTTGAAAAATATATTCATTCTCTTTCTCATCTTGTCGTAGAGATAGACCGTGCTTTCAACCATTTTACCATAAAGCACTCAATAAAGAAATTCCGAAATTACAGAAGGCACCCAATGAATCCATTGAACAGTTTCACACACGCTTTTGTAATCTTACATACCGATTTCTCGAAGATGAAATTGATTGGGAATTTCTCGATGGAAGATTTGAGTATCTTCTTTACATATATGAAAATCCACAATTCCTGAAATCATTCAGATCCCACTCAGCATACCTCGGTGATGGAGCTGCACAATCATAGGAAGGCACAATCGCTGTCACAAGTGAATTTCCGCCTTCACCTCATCAAACAGCTCCACCACCGCAGAGTGATGTGGGAGATCATGCACACACATATGTTGAACTATCATATCCTCCCACCCCGTCTTCTCTTGATATCTGCATAGATTTGGCTTGCAACTTTATTGGTTGTCATGTGGATTCGTTCCCTCAACCTCCGTCCCTGCATTCTGTTGATCCTCCAGATTGTACTGTCTTTTTCTCTTATGTTCCAGACTCCACACTTGTTGTGAACGAGGATTAAGTTGTAGACAGAGTTGGTGTTATGTAGACAAACTGCGCCATCATTCATGATGAGTGTGTGTGGGAATCTAATGAAGAACCCGTGGTGAAGGATGATTCCCTTCTATCCGCGCCTCACCCTCTCTATCTTGACATCCCTTGTGATTCCGCCACTGTTGATTTCCCTTGTAAAAACTCATTTCTGGATGTTTATACTTCTAATCATTCACAGGACATGCCAGATGTCAGTCTATCATTACATTGCATAGAGGACACATCTTACTCTAAAAATCTATTCAATCTATCATCTGTCATTTCTGAAAACACAGAGGGTGAACATCCTTGCTTCTCATCTACCCCTCTGCACGATTCATCAAATCATGAGGATGCTGATGAACATCCTGAATTTTTTGATCTTGGTTGTCGTGATCTATCTGCTTCTTCATCTGATCACGATGTTGATTCAATTGTTGTTAATCTATCTAAGACACTGGTCTACGATGATCTATCTATCGATGAAGTCAAAACCCCACAGACTATTGAGGCACTTTAGCATGAGATGATGGTTATGTCAGGTCCTCGTTGTCCTAAGGTTGGTTTCACTTTCGATCAAGAAATTGTTAAAACACTCGAGGCTCCTCATCACTCATATGTATGCATTGAAGATCAATCTAACACTCAAATTTCGCTTCCTCCACTCGAACTACATGATCCCATCGCTCATGCATTGGATGAATCTTACACAGCAAGCACACTTGCACAACGTAAGTGGTTTACCTTTCTCATGTTTGCTTGCATGTCACAGTCAAGAGAATGAATACACTTAACATCTGCAAAAACTATACCACAACACCACGGAAAGTCCACAAGGTGTATGTCATGCACTTTCACTCACCTCTTTGTTTTCGACACATTTAAACCCGGAGTGTGTTTGGATTCATCGTTATATCTTTCATGTGCGCTGGTTCGCATGACTATGTTGTTCGTGAACCATGCCTTCACCAACATGGGTTCACCAATGCACCAATGGTTGCATTGAAAATATCACTTCATGTGATCAGGCCCATGTAGCATTAGCTTAGGAGTAGGAGTAGTGTTTTATTTTGGTTTGTTTTCTTGCATTCTTGTTTTCTTATTCGCTTTGCTTACGCATTTACTTCTAATTTTGTTTTGTTTTGTCATTGTTTTCTTTTTTACATTTGTAGGTTAGTCTCACATGAAACCGTGTGCAACTCTTGAAACAAGCTGGGTAAAGTACAAGAGCACTTGTATAGTTATCAATATTTGGTTATCTGTCGTCCTAATCCAGGTGGATATTGGTGGCCACTTGCCAAGTCCACCTGGACCCCCACCATTGTCTTTCTCAGCATTTTCAGTTTCCTTAATTGTAGCACAACTTACTATTTTTAGT